>JAXQQM020091668.1:0-39156 GCA_034641835.2 Pinus albicaulis
CACTCACACAAGTTATGCATTCAAGTTAATACATATCTTCTTTCGATAAATATTAGTCTATTCACGCAAATGCTTGGTGAGACTTTATCATTTGGTTTCTCAGCATTAATCATCAATCATTTTCTTCATACCACCTTTCTGTCGGGCTGTCGGTCCTTATTTTTTGTTTACATTTTCAAAATCATGTGTGTCTATCTATCAAGAAATTTAATTGAAGGTTGAATTTCCAACCTTTTCTTGAGAAACCTTTCTTTATCCATCACATTTCTCAAAATCAACATTTGTGTGTACATTTTAAAAGCATTTAAAATTTAATAAAGGTTGAGGTTGTTTAAAAATGGGAAATATATCTTTGTCAAAACCACTTGAAATTTATTGAAAATTTTAAATTTAAGTAAAAAAAGAAAAATGGAAGATTTTGAAAATGAAGAATGCACAAGAATCGATTGATTCACATGAAAGAGGAAGATTAAGAGTTATTGAACTCCAAGAATCTTTGATATCACATGAATAAATACCACAATAATCGATTGATTCACATGAGAGGGGGGATTCTTGAAAACGAAGAATGTTAATATCACGGTGGTTGATGCACATTGAAGGGAAGGATAGTTTAAGTACATTTTAAAGTAATGATGGTTAATAACCTTAATTTGGAGCGGTGCAACTTTCGAGTGGTGGTTTTTATTAGAGTTGGAGGTAAATAGTGATAGTAATCAAATTATTTTATATTATTAAAATTTTTAAAATATAAAAATTATATTGGATAAAAGAATGCACCACATAAAAAGACAGTTTTTGGGAGGAGCTCTTAACTTCCATAGAGGTTTCCACCACCAGCTTTGATCCAAGGGTTGAAGTGCATTAGTGAGGTCAATATAGCCATCTTTGGGAGTATAATTACCTTTGGGGGCGATGGCCCAGAGCAATTCATCCTTGATATTTGAGATCCTGAAATGAGAAGTCTTGAGAGCCCTAATAATTTTGTTCCAAACCCCCCACCAACACTCAGGATATTCAGGTCATGTGGTGTTTTCCACGCTTGTGAAATCCAATTAGAGTTGGCCCTGTCCACGACCTGAATAAGCCAGGAGATCCCTGTCTTGCTTAAGAAGAGTCTGATGTCCTGAGGGAGAAAATTTTCCCTGTCGCTACCGGACCAATCCAAACCAATCCGAACCTATGCGCCTGCACCAATACGACAAGAAAGACCCTGTTTGATGAGAGCTATAGATTTCATGATAGCGCACCAAATAATAGATGAGCAGGTTTGGGGGTGGTGAGAATTTCTGATCCACTCAAGTGTAGGAACATGAGCTATGTATTTACAATAGGTGACTTCCTGCCTCAAATTGTGGGAGGTCAAGAGGTGCCATCCCATTTTGGCAGCCAGAGCATTTGCGAAAATATTAAGATTCTTGAGGCCCCAACCCCCCCAAAGTTTGGGCTTGGTGATTTTCTCCCATCTCACCCAAGCAAAGGTGTGACCCTCATCCTTGCCCCGCCAGACAAAACGCCTGAAAATTTGTTGTATTATGTTGGTGACACCTTTAGGAATCCAAGAAAGCGCCATCCAATACATAGGGATCGCCTCCAACACATATTTGATCAAGACAAGTCGACCCGCTCTTGAGAGCCATTTTTGCTGCCAAATGTTAATTCTCCGCTCAATTTTTGCTATGAGCCAATTCCAATCAGTAATTCTATAATCATTGGGCTTGAGTCTGAAACCCAAGTATTTTAGGCCCTCTTCAATGTACTTGTGATCAAATTGAAATAGGTGAAGAGCATGCTGCTGCTCTTGGATGGTGCAATTTGAAATCATGATGGTGGATTTGCTATGATTGGGTAGAATTCCAGTAGCAGTACATAAAGTGGACAAAATATTGTTGAAACAAATGGAATCCCATAAGGAGCCATCTAGAAATATGAGCACATCATCAACAAAAATCAAGTGCGTCAGATATATTATGCTAGTGATTTTGACTCCCAGGAGCTGACCTTCATTTCTAGTAGAGGCAATGAGAATAGTGAGGTCCTTCATTATCAGTAGGAAGAGGAGAGGGGATAAGGGGCATCCTTGACGAAGCCCCCAACCAGCATGGAAGAAAGGTGTAGCAGCCCCATTATAAGTAGACTAAAAGAGGCATTAGTGATACAACACATAATCCATTGAATGAAAGAGTGGGGGAAGCCAATGTGTGTGAGAATCAATTGGAGGTAGGTCCAGCAGGTAAAATCAAAAGCTTTGGCCATATCAATCTTAAGGATAGTTCAGTTGAGGTTATTTAGTTTGATAGAGTGAAGGGCTTCTTGAGTGGTGCCAATGGCCTCATGGATTTGTCTATTATGTCAAAAGGTGAATTTCTCCTTGGATATATGCCGAGATAAGATAGGTTTGATGTGGTTAGCAATTATCTTAGTAATGATTTTGTAAAGACAATTGCACAGAGAGATAAGATGGTAGTCACTGAAGGATAGAGGTTTGTCCACCTTGGGGATGAGGGCAATGAAGGTAGAGTTGAAGCTGTCATACATTATGCCCGAAACTCTGCAATCTTCAATGAACAACAACAGATCCTTTCCAATGAGCTAAAAGAAGGAAAGGTAGAATTCGATAGGCCAACTTTCCAGCCTAGGACTCGTATCCTTTTTGAACCACTTTAGGACGGATTCTATCTCGCCTAGGGTGACAAGGGCATTGAGTGAATCCGAATCATCCTCTTCGATAAACCGGGGCACCTGCCTTGCTATACTAAGAACTTCACAAATGTTAGCAACTGTAGGATATCTATAGAATTAGTGGGATAAATGTCGTATACCCATATCCTAAAGTTGTTGATGAGTCTTGGCCACCCTACCATGCTAATCATTAAGTTCCCATATGGTATTAATTCTTTTTCTACCTTTGGCGCATTGCTGGAAAATTTTCGTGTTATTATCCCCTACCTCAAGCCAGATGGCTATGCTCTTGAGTCTCCAGGCTTCCTCCTTGAGTCTAAGAAGATGAATTTTCTTGGTTTCCAGAAGGGTAAGAGAATCTTTGTGCTTCGTAGAGGAGTGCCCCCTTCCGTCTTCATCAAGCATATGAACGATATCCTTCTCAATCCTCCTCAGTTCTTCCTCATTTCTTGTCCTTTTCTCCTTTTCCCACTTGATAGTCTTCTCCTTAATGCTGGACAAATTATTGGCAATAATTGTGGCAGGCGGGGTATTTGGAAGCAGGTGGCATTGATCCTAGTGCGCCTTAACAATATGTCGGAATTCAGGTGCATCGAGCCAAGAGGAGTTGAACTTGAAAGGGGAGTGGGGTTTCTTGTTCTCACCAATTATCTCAAGATAGATGGGAGAGTGATCCGAAAAACCACCCAAGCCCACCCACTGACGAGCCCTGTCCATCCAAACAACTAACTTTGAGGAGATCAAAATTAGATCCAGTTTCCTAGCGAGAGCCACTTCCCCAATTCTTTTATTACACCAAGTGGGAAAGTTCTTAGCCATTTCTAAGTCTATCAAATTTGCTTTGTCCATAAATTGCTTAAAGTAACTGGTCAGAGGATCAGGCGTAGCATGGGGTCCCTAGGATTCCCCATGGCCCAGAGAAAAATTAAGATCACCTCCCACAATGATATGCTCTGACTACATAATGGGAGACTATAGTGGCCTGTCCCAGAAGTCAGGTCTATTATTGCAAGGCCCATATATGTTAAGAATTCCAAGGGGGGTACAAATCTCAGAGGCAATGATGTCAGCCCCTAGGATCCCATCTGATCCCCACACATTGTGAACTTGTATGCTTTGATCATTGAAACCAATATATATGCATATGTATACGTATATACGTATACGTATACGTATATATATATATATATATATATATATATATATATATATATATATATATAACATTTCAAAACCCACTACTTTAAATTAATATTACAATAATAATTTAAATTAAATTATGGTATTTATTTAATTAATTAAGTAATTAAGTAGAATATAGTAATTTTATGATTTTAGATTTGAATTATTATTGTAATATTAATTTAAAGTAGTGGGTTTTGAAATGTTATAAAAAATAATGGCGCTTCCCCCCGAGCGACCCCACACATCCAGAGTGTGAAAGGTCCAGAAAGGATAGATCGAAGAGAGAAATTTATGGTCAGTCTCACCAATTCCCAAAGTTTCCTGTAGCATGATAATATCTGCCTTTTCTGATTCCAGTAAACGACGGAGAGCCAATTTCTTATCTTGGTTGGCCAACCCTCTACAATTGAAAGACAGACAGATCATGGGGAACCTTTGGTTGGGGTTTTCTTTGCTCTAAGAACCTGATCAATAGTGTTTGTTTCCCCGAGGCCACATCGACCCCGACCTTATGGATGGCTTTGGAAAGCGAGGATGGCCTCCTTCTGCTGGCTTTTAGGGCAAACTAGGTAGGGTATTTGCCTAACCCATATGAATTAGAGACTAAGGTCTTTGCAGAGGATCTAAGATTGTATCGACAAGAAGAGCTGGTACCAGAGGAGTCAGGGCAATCAATGGTGTTTAATTCGGCATAGGGAATGGAAGGAGATGCAATGGAGGGTTGGGGGGAGCCTATGAAATAGGAAAACATACATTGACCAACTTATTCTTCATAATAAGTGGACAAGTAACATGAGAAATTACAGATGAAGTAGATGAATGCTTGATCCAGGATAAATTCTTGACACCCTTAACCAAGACCTTTTACTTCGGTTGATAAATTAGAATTGCATTTAATTAAAGTGTTAATGAACATAAATGAGCAACTACATGTTGTAAAGAAGAGGAACATAACATGTCAGGATCAACAATCATAAGAACATGTCGTTTGATAATGGAGTTCGTCCAGGAGGGACTACATCTCTGGGCCTTGGTGTCAAGATGGTGTAGGCCGCTGCATTAAGTGTTGTAATGAGTGAAGATGTACATGGATGTGTTTTATCTGACATACAAGGAAAATTCCCTCACGCAGGAGTGGCTAGACCTCTCTACGATATGTTCCACAATAGGAACTCTCATTCACAAAAAGGACTCTTATCAGTATGACAGTAGCTCACACATAAAGACCATGAGTGTCCCGCCAATCATGGAAAAAAAGGGATCTCAAATGACATACGTGTGACAATGAGTATCCCACCAACATGGCATCAAAGGAATCTCAAATATAATAGAAATCCATGACATAAAGTACATCAATAACAAAACAAGACAAGATCCCACGACTCATACATCAACAGGGATTTGTACAACATTATGCATATCAGGGACAAAGAAGTACATGAAATCAACTCATCATATACCTCATGTTGAAGATGATTGAAGAATGGGCCGCTGCGCTACTGGATCTGAAATCACCATCACAATCATGGTGTCGAAAGGTGTGAAATCAATTGCTAACTCGCTGAAAACTAACACTTACAACTTCACTTCAAAAAGTGACCGAAAAATATAAAGCTTAGATGGAAAATCTGAACACACCATTAGATTCGTGACCTCGAATAGTGCAAAATCCACTGTCCATTTGCTGAATTCTGAGAAAGTGAAAATCTGGGGTAAAATGGAATCTTTTAGATTCCCCCTAGATTCCTCCAATATGTTGCTCCATGGGTGGACTGGAAATCTGCAACTCAAAAGGCAAATCTGACCTCGCCATTGCATTCCTTGTGAAAAATCGCGAAAAATGACTGTAAACTTGACTATATTCCGACATGGAGAAAAATTACCTCCCCAGGAAAATTTAAAGGCTCATGGTTCTGCTCCCTGTTTCTGAGCCTACTCATGGTTCCACCTGCAAATTTCCTCGATCCACGTGCATGCTCTTCTCCTCCATGGACTGGGTGCATTTCTAAAATGTCTGGTTTAAATAATGAAAAGTTGGGCAGATAACCCAATGGAGGTAGTTGGCGCAATGGTAATATTAAGTAAATGTTTGAGGAGGGGTCGAGGGGTCAAATCCTGCTCCTCCCATTTCAAAACATAAATTAAATTGTTTGATATATATTGCAAGGGCGGTGGGTCCGCTGGACCGGTGGCCCACTGGACCGGTGGCCCGCTCCCCACATTTCTGGCACCATATTTTATATGCGGCTGTGGTCGTTGTAATTGGGGTGGCGGGTTGACTGCTGACCACCCCACATATGTTATTTATAACATATATACAGTGAGTGCAGTGTGGGGTCCGGCGGGGGTCATGGCCCTTCGACCCATTTTTTAATATATATTTTTTATATATATGTTGAAATCATGCCGTGGGGTGGCAGGGGTGGTGGCCCACTGCTCTATTTTTATATTATTTTTCGTTTTATAACAAGAATTTGGGCTTTTTAAAATTTCTCGAATATGACCGTAGGAGACGTTTTAAAGAGGCCACAAATTTGCCTGAAATCTGTCCCGAACTTGTCGAAATGCAGTGGTTGGGTTTCGTCCAAATTGTGTCTTCCTTAAGGCTGCCCAGTCACCAAGTCAACCCAGAACTTTGACTGCTCCTAACTTTCGCATACCGGCTCCGTTTGACGAACCATTCACACCGTTGCGATTAGGGCGACGAGATATACAACTTGAACATGGTTCAAGATAAATCAAGCCATTTTGATTTTTGAGCCCTCTTTGTCCTGTGTGCCTCTAGAGCCACTTGGATCAATCCTCCCCACTGAGGAGCTTTTGGTCCTCCAAAAGCATCAACAAGAATCTGCATAGCTGTGTACCATGCTTGCACCACGAGTGTCCTGAAAAGTCACCCTTCCTTCTCCTTCATTTGCGTCCTTCAGAGCCATAAGTGATGAATTGGCACTTGCACCTTCTGCAAACTTGTAGTACAATCCCCTGCAAATTACATGCTCAGATTGACCAAAATATTCCCATACTTGCCACAAGTTTATAACATTTACTTGGTGGGCAAGCTTACATCAAAATGGAAATCACACCCCAGTTATCATTACAAGACAAGATATCTTTGTCGCATTTCAAAGTGATGGCAAATGCCTCATCACTTTTACATGAAAGAAATGCATCACACGACTCATAAAACAAGTCCAAAATATCATTGTTGCTTAAAAAAGCGACGAAAAAACACATCATCAATTTTACAGTGTAACATGCAACAAATGATTTACAAAAATAAGGCCATGACAAGCTAACACCTCTAGAAAAACAGTCTAGAAAAACCACCTCTCACTTATCAAAGTGAATGAGTCGTTCCCCTATGGGGAATTCGCTTTTCGATCAGCTCTTTCAACTGGTTTCTGCACGAGCATTTTGTCTTTAAGGCGCTGCTCTGGGTGGAATCTCCAGCACGTGGCTCTTTGATGGCCACTTCGGTCGCAATGAGTGGAAAGGTTTTTCTCCTCCAAACCTGCTTAACTGATTTCTTTTCTTGTTGGGGAGAAGGCTTTCCATGCCTCATCCTCCTTTGTGCTGCCATCCTTTTCCAACACTTAGAAAACACATGGCTATGTAAACCACACAAATGGCACGTTTTTTGATGCCATGACTTACGAACATGGTTATCAACATTCTTATAATCAAAATGCACTCTGGAATAATGAGATTCATTATACCTTCTATGGTGATCTCTGGTGCGATCATGATGATGGGAGCTCGCCTAAGCTCTTTCACTACAACATGCATTACCATGAAACGATGGCGAAGTGTCCTCATCATTCCTCTTCCCTAGAGAGTTCATCAATACCTGTTTGCCCTTGATGTCCTCTAAACATCCTTCTTCAGTTTACCCCAAATCTGCATAACGAGGTCTCTGCACAACCTCCAATGGTTTGGTTCTGCCTTGGCCATGAACACCAAGTCCTCCTCCTTTGTACCCCATCTTGGTGAGGAGTCTCATGCTAGTTCCTGAAATGGGTATCTCTATACTTCCAACTAAAATGATATCATGTGAAGAAACTGAAGAAAAATCACCATTGTTTACTTTAGCTCTCGATTGTGAAACAAGTGAAGAAGGCTGTTGTAAGACTTCGTTTCACTTCACTTTCTCCAATGCCTCTTTCACGACTTGTAGCTGAAGTTGCAACTGCTGCTTCTCCATCTTCTCTTCCTATAGGAATGCCTTTAATGCATCATGATCTGCTTGAAGAATTTCATTGTTGCGTTTCAATCCTTTCCATGCCTTTGTCGTGGCTTGCACCTGAAGCTACAACTGTTGTTTCTCCTCCTCCTCTTCTTGTAGGAATTCCTTCAATGCATCATGATCTACTTGAAGAATTTTGTTGTTGTGCTTCAATCCTTCCCACGCCTTTGTCGTGGCTTGCAACTGAAGATGCAATTGTTGTTTGTCCTCCTTTTCTTCCGATAGGATTGTCTTCAATTCAATGTTCTCTATGACTTGTTTTTCATAAGCCTTGTACAACATGTTCGCTTTCTCAGACACCCTGAGCATGGTCTCGTACATTTCCTTGACATTCTCCATGGCTCAACTCAATGAAGGTTCAACAATTCACACCTGCAATCCAATCAGCAAGAAGACCTGCTCTTATACCACTTGATCAAGGGTAAATTCTTGATACCATTAACCAAGACCTTTTACTTCGGCTGATAAATTAGAATTGCATTTAATTAAAGCGTTAATGAACATAAATGAACAACTACATGTTGCAAATAAGAGTAACATAACATGTCAAGATCAACAATCATAATAACACATCCTTTGATAACGGAGTTCGCCCAGGAGGGACTACATCTCCGGGCCTCAGTGTCAAGATGGTGTAGGCCGTGTTATAATAGGATTCATAATTTTTGAATTGACTTTGATAGTCTTGTAATATGTACATAATTTGCTTTATGCAAATTATTTTCCCATATAATAAAATAAAAATGTAAAGAGGGTAAAAGTCCTAAAAGAAAATCAAAGGACTTAAAAAATAAAAATATAAAAATAATAGAAAAAATGAACCCCAAACAAAAAAGAGATGAAAGTGATGCAAGTCAAAATACCACTACTAGTTACTTTTTACTGCAAAATAAACGATTATGTGCAGCTTGTTCAAAATGCCATAATCCATGATGAGTTAAATAGTTTAATCTTAACTTTTTCATGCTGATAGATAGAGAATAAAGATCTCACCAAAAAGTTTAATCTTGGAAAATCAGTAGTTAGATAGAGAATAAACGAGGAGCTCAGCAGTTTAATTTGAGCTCTTGGATAAAATAAGGTCAGAATTAGATAGTTTCCCATTTAAAAAATAAAAATGGATTAGGGTTTTCAAGCTCAAATGCACCCATACAAATAAAGGAAAAAAATGGTAAAATAAATGATGGGTAGGAAGAAAGCATTTTTACAATGAATGGATAAACATTATCTGGCATATTACTAATCCCCCTCCCCACAATGTGTTCTAGTACTAAACCCTTCAGTTATAAAGCATTTCTCTGACTTTTGGTGGGACCGAACCCATGACTTAATGACTGATTGGTATTAAAGTATTGGAATCCCCTTCATAAAAACCCTTCCCCTCCATAAAAATCCCTTTTCCCCTTCATCATCCCTTTTCCTTTGAAAAAATCTCCTTTTCCTAAGTTTAAAACATATTTTACCTAAGAAAAGTAAAAAACCCCTTAGCAAATTCCCTTTTTCATACAAAAATATCCAAAAAAACCCACAAAAATGCTTTATCCTAAGTATAACTGTTAAATGATTATGTTGGGCATCACAATGAAGAAATCCCGCCTAAAAATCATATTTTACACTATGACTAGTGTATATTACATTCCCACGCATTCATTTCATATTAACATTAACCTAATGTATTAATTCCACTATATACGCCATTCCATAGTATATTAATTCATTTAAATTAATAAATCCAAACCCATATTTTATGTTTAAACCTATGTTTATTTTCCCTACGTGATATATTCCCCGCTCCCCACAGGTTTAAACTATCCCTTTTATATTAAACCCGTCCAAGGTTTACATTACACTTGCATACATTCCATTTGCTATGTAAAACATTAAACCCGCCTATCCCTTTTAACATTAGACTTTATGTTAAAACTCTGTTTTAACATATACAGTTTAAAACCCGCCACATAAAGAACTCTCGGGCCCCACGCTCACTACCCGCAGCTCCATCGACTAATCCTAGCCGTTCGCAACCACCCGCCAAATCTAAAGGCCCACATCTCCCATCGCAAATTCAATAGCGCAGTCGTTAAACAAAATAGGATTTGCGATAAAAGAAGTTTCAACCCTTCCTCTCTCCTCCACGCATCAGTTTTATATTGGATCACATCCGTTCAAGAAATACCATTTACCACCTTTTGACGATGCGATAACCGCTCTACGATAAATCATCTCCCTGCCTAAACCATTTCTGATTTGAAGTGACTAGTAATAAATTCAAACATTGTTCAAATCAAAATCTTTATAAAAACATCAAAATATACGCGTTTCAAGCCCTCAGTTGCTCTTTTTTGCTAATAAAACCGTTCCTGACTGAGAAAAAATAGGTTTCTGCCCTGTATGAATACAAAAAACAATAGAGTTCAACTAAATTCAATGTTGCGATCACTCAAAGCCTCCAGTCGACATTTAAAAGACCTCAACAAGCTTTTGAAAGCTTTCAACTCCCAGTAAACTCCTTCCTGCGTCCAAATTCCTAAAAATCACAGGTATTTTTCAGAAAGAGACATAAACCATCCATCTGAAAGAAATATACTGTTGAATTGGAACCTTTTTTTAAGCATGTATGCCTAAGAAATAACCATATTACCTCATAAACTCATATTTGCTGCAAACCCTGAGAATTTCACAGTTTCTAAAACTAGAATATATTCTTTAAAAGAAAATTGAAGAGAATTTAGGCATTTGTAGACCCTAAGAAACCATATGAATAATTCAAAGCCTTTTTACAGTGCTCAGAAACCCCTTGGCATAATCTTTGATTGTTTTAGGACTGTTTCATCAACAAAAAAGTACAGTAAACCCTTGTTAGCTTTTCCCGAGTCTGTAAAAGTTAAGAAATTGATTTTTGAACCAGAATTAACAGTTTGAGTCCGAGAAACCCAAATTTTACCTGTTGCAGTCCAAAAGAAAACTCTGTTATACTAAAAGGACCTTTTGTAAACAGTTTAATCTTACAGAAGTGTGTTAAAGACCTAAAGGAGAAATTTTAAAGATCAAGAAGAGTTAAACTGTTAAAATCAAACCTATCAATCGTATCTAAGAGCACAATTGTCATCAATCCACTACAACATCCTGTTGTATATGTAGAACACACCCATTGGCTGATGCATACTACAAAATCATTGATCCAGTAACTGAATTTAACTGCTGAATCCATAAACCAAATGTTTCAATTGCAACCTGAACCCAATGTTGTTCCTTTGCACATTGAATCTTTGAAAAAATCCTATTTGGAATTAGACTTTCCAAAAAGATTCCAAATTCTCCAAACATTCATGCCCTCATATGTGGAAATTCCAAAGCTAAATCCTCCCTATTCTTCTTCCAAATTCCCAGAAGGGACTAGACACATTATCTCTATGTTGTCTTTCATCCTTGGTTACTTTACAGACGAGAAAATTGATGCATCTATACTAGTTTTCCTGTCTATTTTTGCACCTGGTCAACCCCCTGCAGTCATCTACAATTTTGCTGAGTATATTGCTGATAGTATACATGAACAACTGGTTAAATTACCAACTGAAGGTGTCTTTAGGTATACCTCATTTTCTCTTCCATGTGTTCATCTACTTTCAGTCAGACAAGTTCCCCATAACTCTTCAAAAGATGTATGTGGAAGGAAATCCACTGCCAGTTATTTTCTGGACCTCCTTAATCAAAAAAGAGTCAAAAGAGTTCACATATGCAGATTTTATAGATTGTTTCATTCATCCATTGGTAAATCTACTTAAAAAGAGTGAGCAATGTAGAATAACTGATGAAATCAAAAGGGTGTTACAGTTGTCAGAACAGAGTAGAATAGGTGATTGGTATTTATACCAAAATCACAGTGAGATCAGAGTTTATGGCACAAGCCTCATCCCTTATAAATTTCCAAAGTATTTACCAATGAGGTTGTTTTCCCTAGAATATATAAGACAGATTTTGAACTCAGACTCAGTAAATATCTTGGCTGCTAAAAATAAAACTCAGTTTAAATTGAAGAACCAAGTGGGTCCCTTTGTTTTCAACAATAGAGAAGCAGGTGCAGAAGCAGAAAAGAAATTGTTAGAGTATAAATTCAGCAAAAGCTTTCTTTGGAGCTATGATCCTTATGGTATAATTAGCGAAATGAGAGTGAAGTGTAAGTTAACTCTCTATATTCATGAGAAGAAGGTTGAAATTGAGAATTTTTCTAACCAATTTGAATGGTTAGAAAATACATTGGTAGAAGCTGATCAACAGAGTGATACTAGTCACATACTGCAAACTCTAGTTTAGGAAGACAAAGGTACAAAAAGAAATAGGGAAGAAGGCTCATACATTGTTGAAGCTACCACAAAAACGAAGTTTAAACTAAGGTATACCAAGAAGCCAAAGACTAATCCAGCAGATAAAGACAAAGAAACAATTGAGGTTATAGATACAAAGGTTCCAGATAAAGACAATGTGCCACCAACAGAGATTGAAAATGAGCAACAACCTACTACTTCCAACACATAGTTAATCCAAAAACAGAACAGTGTGGAAGTATCATCATCAAAACAACCAGAGGACAAAGATATGGATATCAAGGAAAAGTATAAAGAGATTAAAGCTAGAAATGAGGAAATAAAAAATGAAATATATTCCCAGTACTTGAAGCAGACTCCTGGCATACAGAACAGATTGCTATCAGCCTTTGATTATAAAAACAAGAAATTTTTGATGACAATGCTACAACCCATAGCCAAAACCTACAACAACATCAAATTATAAAAAGGCTGATATTGAAGTTCCAATAGAGGACATTCATCCCATGGACCAGATTGAATTCCACAAGCAGAGTTCATAAATGCTTTACTCCACAATGACAACAAAAGCAATGAGTGCTCAAAAACTCCAGAATACTTTGATAAATTTGAGAGACTAGATTAAAGTTGAAAAATCTTCTTCATATGCCAAATATTCCAGAATTAAATCTTTAGAGGAATTAGTAATTGAAGTGGGTTATGACCCTTCTAATGTGAAAGCTGTAGAAAAACTAATAAAGAAGAAAAATGCTGATATTGCAGCACTCAGAAAACAGTTGAAATTACCCCCTACAGAGCACCCACAGGCCAAAGAGTTTGTACAAGAAGAAAATCAAAAGGATGAGATGATGAATCTCATATTTGTTGGGTATGTGTTATATTATTTCCATGATTAGTCACACGCGGGGGGGTGAAAGCCCTGCTTGTACGTTGTGCCGAGCACAGCAGGGGGGTCACATGGGAGGCGGTAGCCCCCCCCCTGTCGGGGTCCGGGGTAGCGCCCCGAGAAAATTTTTTTGGTCCTTATTTTTCAGTGGGCAGACCCGTCCATGGTTTTATGCATGGGTTTTCACATGGTTTTGGGGCATGATGGTTTCCCCCCCTGGAATTCTGTAGATCTGGTCAAGGGAACTACGGTTATGTTATGATCCAGGGTTAATGGATTGGGGTTTATGTATGCTTCGGCATGTATATATATATGTTGTAAAACTAAAAGGAATATAACGTAAAATCAAGCTGGTCGTACCGATTTTGGATCCAGGGGAAAATCTTGGTGTTTATCTATTTTATGTTTTATGCTCTCACTGTTGTTTATTTTCTGTTTTGAGATTCGTTTGTAGATAATTTCTGTTCAGGGTTAAAACCTACAATATTACAGATGACAACACAAGTCAAGGAGATAGAAATTGAGATGGACAAGTTAGTCCAAGAGAAATAAGCCGCTAAAGCAAAATAAATCCCTGCAACTGTAATTCATATGGTAACCACAACAGTACCATCAACTCTAGGAGAAGAACTAGACCCAAAAGTTCCATTGGCTACAACAGTACCTGTAACTTTTCTACCACTTCTGCCACTGAGTCTTCTACATCAACAGTTCAACAGTCAGATGAGGCCGGCAAATTGATAAAGGCAATGGAGGACATGACAATACAAACCAATGAAATCAACAAATTTAAAGAGCAAATAAAAAATATAGAAGATGCCAAGAAGTTAGCACAGATCAATGCTAAAACTGAAGAACAAAAGGCTAAAAGGTTAAGTGAACAACTCAAAAAGTTAGAAATAGATTTTACCTTAAAGGAGCCTATGGCACATATAAAAAATCAATTATGGACCAACATCATTGAATCAATCAATGATACTTGGCCATCAATATAGGTGATTTATGAACAAAAGGATTTACTCAAAGCAGTTGGAGAAGAAATACAGAAGACTAAAGATGAATTGGGCACCAAACCTGAAGAAGCATTGAAATTATCAAATTCCTCAACTCTAAAAATAAGTAGGAATTGGATGAAATTGGGATAACAGATAGAACTGAAACTATACTAGAGGTAAGAAAAGTAATTTCCAAGAAGAACCTGATGAAATAGTTGGAAGAAAAGTGCCAAAATATGGATGTATCCATCACAAGATTCATGGTGAAATTTGACATTTTGAGGCAAAAATGACTTCCTGATCTTCTAGTAATCAATGATAAGTTGATGAAACATGAAGATTATAATAAAAAGATAAGGGACTTTGCCAAAGAACAGGTGAACAAAATATATTAGCAAGGGATTCCAACAGGTAAAGTCTCACATAAAAGTATTGAGAATCTGTTTTATTTACAACATGAAATAAAGCATCTTTTTGTAATCAAGCCAACTTTTGTAAGATACACGGAGGTAGATGAAAACTTCATAAAGTTAAAGAAGATCAAATTACCAGAGGCAGAATTCTGGGAGAAGCTAACAGATTTTCTGTAAAAACAATTTGCAGTAAGAAAAGATAAAAAACAGAGCTGCTGTTTTATTACACAGTAAACATATTACAAAAGGGTAAAACAGTTTTTCAAACAGTCAAAATCAGCAGTCAAAGTGTATCAGGTCAAAGGGTATCAGTTGATAAAGTGTATCAGACAAAAAAAAAAGTTCAAAACAGATTGAAGATCAAACTGCCAACGTGAGGAACACCTCATCAGCCCAGTTGCAGCCGAAATCCAAAGAGAAAACTATTTAATTTCAATAAATAGTACAACTTGCAATTTGTTAGGCAGCTGTCACTATCTTTTTGTAAAAGATATTTTATTTTCCAAGAAAAATTCCTTAGATTGTTCTAGGATATTTTGTAATACTTTTTGTATAAATACTTCATCATTTGAAGTATTGAGTGTCGATTAATTGCTGAAGATTTCTGTAGTCATATTTTCTGAACCTGAAGGGTTTTTATATCAAGTTTCAAGCCAGCAGGCTGGATCAAAGAAATAAAGCATCATATTTTAGGATTCATGCGTTGTACCACTTAAGTGAAGTACTTTCTTATGTTATTTGGTAATTTTCTTATGTTTTCCATCCATTCATGAATGTGTTCTAAATTTAAATGTGAAATCAGGAATTGTTATTTCAGAATTTTTTAAAAGCACTCTATTATTGACTGGTTTTCATTTAAATGTTCTCTTCTGATATCCAGACCATGGAACCCTTAATTGCTCCCTGATTTCGATTGACCTCTACCTTTTCACTCCTTATCCAGATCAAAGAATCCTTAATTGCCTTTTATCCCAATCGAAACCACTTCACCAATCAACATCTAAAGATCTTGAGTGACTCTACTATCTTTCCCTATGAAAATTTGCCTTTAGATCTTGATCTTGATCTGTCTGCTTGACACATTGACTCCATTTTCCTAATGGAAAATAGATCTATTACTATCCATTTTAGTAAGTGATTTTCCCACCAAACCAAACCAAAATTCTAAAACCAATTTGCCCCATATAGCTAGCCTAAAATCATATATTAAAACAAAGTTAAATCTTATAGAGAGAGCCCCCTCTAAACCTTAGGAAGGCTAGATCTTAAAGCTTGAAAGTAGGTTTGTGGTTACCTCTGATATTCTTTAAACTATAATAAAAAATCTCACAACTTTGAGAATTATTAGAGTGATAACAGGCCGCTGCATTAAGTGCTGTAAGGAGTGAAGATGTACATGGATGTGTTTTCTCTGACATACAAGGAAAATTCCCTCACACAGGAGTGACTAGACCTCTCTACGATATTTTCCACAACGAGAACTATCATTCACAAAAAGGACTCCTATCAGTGTGACAATAGCTCACACAGAAAGACTATGAGTATCCCACCTATCATGGCAAATAAGAGATCTCAAATGACATGAGTGTGACAATGAGTATCTTGCCAACATGGCATCAAAGGGATCTCAAACATAATACAAATCCACGACTAAAAGTACATCAATAACAAAACAAGACAAGATCCCATGACTCATACATTAATAGGGATCTATACAACACTATGCATCTCAGGGACAAAGAAGTACATGAGATCAACTCATCATATACCTCATGCTGAAGATGACTAAAGAATGGGTTGTTGCGCTGCTGGATCTAAAATCACCATCACAATCGTGGTGTTAAAAGGTGTGAAATCGACTGCTTAGACGCTGAAAACTAACACCTGCAACTTCACTTTAAAAAGTGACTGAAAAATATAAAGCTTATATGGAAAATCTGAACACACCATCAGATTCATGACGTCGAATAGTGCAAAATCGAGTGTCCATTTGCTGAATTATGAGAAAGTGAAAATCTGGGGTAAAATGGAATCTTTAAATCTTCCCATAGATTCCTCCAATATGCTGCTCCATGGGTGGACTCGAAATCTGCAACTCAAAAGGTGAATCTGACCTCGCCATTGCATTCCCGGCGAAAAACCGTGAAAAATTACTGTAAACTTGACTATATTCCGACATGGAGAAAAACTACATCCCCGGGAAATTTCAAGGCTCATGGTTCCGCTCCCTGTTTCTGATCCTACTCATGGTTCCACCAGCAAATTGCCTCGATCCGCATGCGCGCTCTGCTCCTCCATGGCCTGGGCACATTTCTGAAATGACTGGTTTAAATAATGAAAAGTTGCACGGATAACCTAATGGAGGTAGTTAGCGCAATGGTAATATTAAGTAAATGGTTGAGGAGGGGTTGGGGGGTCAAATCCCACCCCTCCCATTTTAAAACATAAATTGTTTGATATATATTGAAAGGGTGGTGGGTCCGTCGGATCGGTGGACCGCTCCCCACATTTCTGGCACCATATTTTAAATGCGGCGATGGTCATTGTAATTAGGGTGGCGGGTTGACAGCCAACCACCCCACATATGTTATTTATAACATATATACGGTGAGTGCAGTGTGGGGTCCGACGGGGGTCATGGCCTGCCAGCCCATTTTTTAATATATATATATATATATATATATATATATATATATATATATATATATATATATATATGTTGAAATCATATGGTAGGGTTATGGGCAGGGCCTCGCCACCCTATTTTTATATTATTTCGTTTTTATAACAAGAATTTGGGCTTTTTGGTACCCTCGAATATGACCATAGAGACATTTTAAAGAGGCCACAAAATTTCGAATCTAGCCTGGGAATTGCCGACCTGGTGATGAGGTTTCGTCCAAATCGCATCTTCCTTAAGGCCGCTAAGTCACCAAGTCAACCCAAAACTTCGACTACTAACTTTCACATATGGGTTTCCGTTTGACGAACCGTTTACACCGTTGCGATTGTGGCAATGAGATATTCAACTTGAACCGGTTTGAGAGCAATCCAAACACTTTTATTTATGGTTTCTTTTCCCGTGTGTGTCTTCGTAGCCAATTGCTAGCCCCCATATGAAATTTTTGACAAGCAAATAGGGGGCTAATTCATCGTTGAGTCTTCAAGGAATGCCTTTCCCCTGAAAATCCATCCTCCTTGAATTCTCTCAGTTGTTGTGCCTAATACAAATCCCCCTCTACTAGTAAATTGCTAAAAAGGCCTATCATTCCTCCCTTTGTCCCTGCAACATACATCAATTCTCCCCTTTTTCCCTTTGTCCAAGTTCCCTTTCTATTACCCTCATTTACCCTCTTCTATTTCCCTCTTGGCTCTCCTTCTATTTCCCCTTTTACCCCTCAAATCCCCCTAAAATCCCCTTTAAATTCCCCCTCTTACCCTTTGTTTATCCTTTTTCCCCTTTTTCCCCTTATCGTTTCCCTTTAAATCCCTTAAAACCCATTAAAATGGGCAAAAAACCCATATTTCGACCTTAATTCAAGCCCTAGCCCCTTTTCTGTTAAGCCCCTTCAACCACTTCCCCACATATGCCCATCACCCAAGACCAAGCGCTTAAGTCTAGGGGCCAATCGCAATCGGAAGCCGGGCGGGTGCGAAAATCCTTTGTAACACTGAAAAAACCCGATGCGATTGTTTTATTACATTAAGTCCCGCGATCTGTTCCACACCGTTGATCTTCTTCGATCGAACGGCTGAGCGCTGATCGCAGGCCCCCCTCCCATCGCAATCGAAACATGTTAAGTCAGCCCCCCAATTGAAACCTTCCGATTTGATCACGGCCATCCATATGTTTCGCGATCCGACGGTCCTCCGCTAATCGCAAGACTCCTGCTCCGTCCTCTGATTGCGATCCTCCGATCCATTCTGAGCCATTGATTTGGCCTTCAGATCTAACGGCCTGCGCCCAATCGCAAATCCATGTCCGATCACAATCGCAAACCCCAGTTGTGCCGCCCCGATTGAGATCTCCCGATTGCATCGTAGCCGTCCATCCTCCCGCAGATCCGACGGCCATTGCAGTCCCGATTCCCCGATCGCACTGCCCTTCCGATTAAATCCCCACCGTTCGCTTTCGCCCAGATCTACGGCTGTGATCCCCGATTGCGATCGAGCGATTAAATCTCCACTGTCCCTTTTCCCGCTGATCCGACGGTCCTCCGCCAATCGCAGATCCCCTCCGATTGTGGTCTCCACTGTTGATCTCCCCGCCAGATCGACGGTCAGCGCTCAGTCGCTTCCCCTTCCGATCGCTGATCGCAAGCCTTCCCTCTGCCTCCCTGATTAAATCCTGGTCGTCCGTCTATTACATGATCCAACGGCCATCGCTCTTCCCTTTTCCGCTGATCGCGAGTCCTCTCTCTGTCCTCCGATTCAATCTGGACCGTCCGTTTCTCCGCAGATCAACGGCTCAGCATTAATCGCAGCTTCCTCCGCCTCCCCCCCTATTACATCTGGGCCGTTCATCCTTCCCCGATCTAACGGTCAGGATCTAATCGCCCTCCGCCTCCGCTGGGTCCCACTCTTTCATTCATCTCCGTCACATTTCATGCATTTTGCCTATGTTTGGTGTGTTTCATGTATTGTCACGCCGGTCAATCTCCACCATCCATCTCCATCTCCAGGCCTGAATCCAACGATCTGCGCTACACATTTCTACCAAACCCTATTGTCTACACATTCCACCACTCCACTGCATTTTTATCATAATAGCTTTGTCTCCGCCACCGCCGCACCACCGTTTTGTTCACCCTGCATTCATCGCTCCGTCCACCGTTTTCTTCACGGGTGTGCTGTGTTGCAGAGTTTTTAGAGGATAGGACCGCCGCTGTTCAATGTACTGCCTCAATGGCGAGCGGCACAGTCAGGATCAAATCCAATGAGCCAGTACCATAAGGAAAGTCAAGGAATGGGGCCGCCAGGACTCATATTAATGGAGAGCAGAGTTCAAACGCCGAAATCCTCCTGGCGCCATTTAAAGATCGAGCTAACTTGACAGAGGCAGTAATGAAGCAGCAAGGATTTTCAGTACAGAGTAGAGGGATTAGTGCGCGTCAATGAAGATTTTGAGCCCTGAAACAGAGGTTTAAAGAGGCAAAGCATCATTTTGAAGACCCCGAGGATCGATTCTGGAGATCCTGGACATCAATAAGAGGTAATATCAAGGTTTTCTTATCAGCAGAATGTTTTTCCATAAAGGACAGGTCTCCCATACAGTCTTTATTATGCGCCGTGTCCTTGAAGGGATTTCTCGTCCCAGCTATAGTTCGAACAATCTAACATCCATGAGGCAGACCTCTCAGCAAGTTCTTTCATTTTGTTCAAATCACCTGGAGTACTACAACCCAAAGGTCAAATCGTATCCGGAGCAGATCTTTCTTTCACGAGAAAGGTGACAATGATTAAATATACCGTGTATCAAGCAGAATGGGCCTTGGCCCTGCATTCATTGTTGTGTTTAATTGTAACATTTAAAACTCACCTACCTCGTCAGCCGGTCCTCTATGTCTCTTCTGCTATAAAGCACAAAGGGATATCATTTTAAGGGTTGTTGATGCATTATCAGTGAATTGCAAGCATTTTTGATCCGAGCCAAGTTTCCTGTGTAATAGTTGTATGATAGGCCGAGAAATATGATGTATTCAGGCTGAATGTAAAAGTTTTGGGTAGTGATGTACCTGATTGGTGTTGTGTTTAACATGATAATCAGTTTTCATTGGATCCTGATCTACACCAGTTGGTGATGTTTTTCTTATCTCTGTGTTTATTCCCATTTCATTTCGTGTTCTTCTGACTGACATCTGAATGCATGATATAAGATTTACCCTAGTTAGGTACCTTATATCCCAGCTCTCTCAGTCTTTGATGTTTTCCGCTCATATGTGTGTCTGAATATTGCTTTTAATTAACTAAACCAGTGTAGTGGATGATTATTGCCAGCTCTCTGATGTGCAAGTTAATAAAATCAGTGTTCAGATGTTTTTGTTAAGATTTAATTGAAAGAGGTTAGGAACATTGGGAGGTTTAGAAGCCTGTCTCTGCCTCTTCTTAACCTATCCCTTCCATATAAGCCTTTTCAAGATCCCTTGTGTTGCCTATGGTTTTGTCCAAGCAGGCCTGGAGTTAAATGACCTCTGGCCTGATCTATAGACAAAATCAGATGGTTCTCAATCCTTCATTTTCATTCCTTGATGTTCCATCCCACCAATCAGTCTTGGAGATCCAAATGCTCTAGATGACTAGCCCAATTGAAGCTTATACATTGAACATAAGTAAATACTTTCTTGACTCCATTGCCCAATGGCCTTGATGGTCCCTGAGTTATCTATCTTTGCCTAGCTTCCTTCTTTACCCATCCTTGTCTTATGATGAAACCTTCCTTCCTGATTCTCAACAACCAAACTCAAACAATCAAACCAACAACCTTGAGCCCATAACTAGCCTAAAATCATAACACCCGAGCTTCAAAGACATAACCTTTGACTTTCATAGAGAGATCCCTCTCTAGACCTAGGAGGGCTAGATCCTAAGGTCTGAAGATCAATCCTCCCCACTGAGGAGGTTTTGGTCCTCCAAAAGCATCAACAAGAATCTACACAGTTGTGTACTGTGCCTACACCACAAGTGTCCTGAAAAGTCACCCTTCCTTCTCCTTCACTTGCATCCTTCGGAGCCATAAGTGATGAATTGACACCTGCACCTTCTGCAAACCTGTATTACAATCCCCTACAAATTACATGCCCAGATTAACCAAAATATACCCATACTTTCCACGAGTTTATATTATCTACTCGGTGGGAATGCTTACATCCTAATGGAAATCACACCCCAACTATCATTACAAGACAAGATATCTTTGTCGCATTTCAAAGTGATGGCAAACACCTCATCACTTTTACATGAAAGAAATGCATCACATGGCTCATAAAACAAGGCCAAAATATCACTGTTTCTTAATCAAGTGATGAAAAAACACATCATCACTTTTACAGTGTAACATGCAACAAATGATTTACAAAAATAAGGCCATGGCAAGCTAACACCTCTAGAAAAACAATCTAGATAAACCATCTCTCACTTATCAAAGTGAATGGGTCGTTCCCCTGTGGGGAATTCACTTGTCGACTCTTTCGATTGGTTTCTACACGGGCAATTTGTCTTTAAGGTGCTGCTCTGGGTGGAGTCTCTAGCACGTGGCTCTTTGATGGCCACTTCGATCACAATGAGTGAAAAGGTCTTTCTCCTCCAAACCTTCTTAACCGACTTATTTTCTCGTTGGGGAGAAGGCTTTCCATGCCTCATCCTCCTTTGTGCTACCATCCTTTTCCAACACTTAGAAAACACATGGTTATGTAAACGACACAAATGACATGTTTTTTAATGCCATGACTTATGACCATGGTTATCAAAATTCTTATAATCAAAATGCACTCTGGAAAAATGAGATTAATTATACCTTTTTTGGTGATCTATGGTGCGATCATGATGATGGGAGCTGGCCTCAGCTCTTTCACTGCAACATGAATTACCATGGAACAATGGAAAAGTGTCCCCATCATTCCTCTTCCTTGGAGAGTTCATCGATATTTGTTTTCCCTTGATGTCCTTCAAACATCCTTCTTCAGTGTACCCCAAACCTGCATAACGGAGTCTCTGCACAACCTCCAATGGTTCGGTTATGCCTTGGCCACGAACGCCAAATCATCCTCCTCTGTACCCCATCTTGGTGAGGAGTCTCATGCTGGTTCCTGAAAGGGGTATCTCCATACTTCCAACTGAAATGATATCATGTGAAGAAACTGAAGAAAAATCACCATTGTTTACCTTAGTTGGCGATTGCGAAACAAGTGAAGAAGGTTGTTGTAAGCCTTCATTGTGCTTCACTTCCTCCAAGGCCTCTGTTGCGACTTGTAGCTAAAGCTGCAATTGCTGCTTCTCCTCCTTCTCTTCATGTAGGAATGCCTTCAATGCATCATGATATGCTTGAAGAATTTCGTTGTTGCCTTCAATCCTTCCCACACCTTTGTCGTCGCTTGCAACTGAAGCTGCAATTGTTGCTTCTCCTCCTTCTGTTCCTACAGGAATGCCTTCAATGCATCATGATCTTCTTGAAGAATTTCATTGTTGTGATTCAATCCTTCCCACGCCTCTGTCATGGCTTGCAACTGAAGCTGAAACTGCTGTTTGTCCTTCTTTTCTTCCTGTAGGAGTGTCTTCAATTTGGCATTCTCTACGGCTTGTTTTTCATAAGCTTCGTATGACATGTTCGCTTTCTCAGACACCCTAAGCATGGTCTTGTACATGTCCTTGACATTCTCCATGGCTCAACTCAACGAATGTTCAACAATTCACGCCTGCAATCCAATCAGCAAGAAGACCTGCTCTGATACCACTTGATCGAGGGTAAATTCTTGATACCCTTAACCAAGACCTTTTACTTCGTCTGATAAATTAGAATTGCATTTAATTAAAGCGTTAATGAACATAAATGAACAACTACATGCTGTAAAGAAGAGGAACATAACATGTCAAGATCGGCAATCATAAGAACACGTCGTTTGATAACGAAGTTTGTCCAGGAGGGACTACATCTCCGAGCCTCGGTGTCAAGATGGTGTAGGCCACTGTATTAAGTGATGTAAGGAGTGAATATGTACATGGATGTGTTTCCTCTGACATACAAGGAAAATTTCCTCACGCAGGAGTGACTAGACCTCTCTATGAGATGTTCCACAACAGGAACTCTGATTCACAAAAAGACTCCTATCAGTATGAAAATAGCTCACACATAAAGACTATAAGTATTCCTCCAATCATGGCAAACAAGGGATGTCAAATGACATACGTGTGACAATGAGTATCCTGCCAACATGGCATCAAAGTGATCTCAAACATAATACAAATCCATGACAGAAAGTACATCAATAACAAAACAAGACAAGATCCCATGAATCATACATCAACAGGTATTTGTACAACAATATGCATCTCAGGGACGAAGAAGTACATGAAATCAACTCATCATATACCTCATGTTGAATATGACTGAAGAATGGGCTGTTGCACTGCTGGATATGAAATCACCATCACAATTTTGGCGTCGAAAGGTGTGAAATCGACTACTCACTCGCTAAAAACTGACACTTGCAACTTCACTTCAAAAAGAGACCGAATAATATAAAGCTCAGATGGAAAATATAAACACACCATCAAATTCGTGACGTCAAATAGCGCAAAATCGACTGTCCATTTGCTGAATTCTGAGAAAGTGAAAATATGGGGTAAAATGAAATCTTTTAGATTCCCCCTATATTTCTCCAATATGCTGCTCCATGGGTGGATTGGAAATCTGAAACTCAAAAGGTGAATCTAACCTCGCCATTGCATTCCCTGAGAAAAATCGTGAAAAATGACTGTAAACTTGACTATATTCCGATATGGAGAAAAATTACCTCCCTGAGAAAATTTCAAGGCTCATGGTTTCGCTCCCTGTTTCTGAGCCTGCTCATGGTTTCACCTGCAAATTTCCTCGATCCACATGCATGCTCTTCTCCTCCATGGCCTAGGTGCGTTTTTGAAATGATTGGTTTAAATAATGAAAAGCTTGGTGGATAACCTAATGGAGGTAGTTGGCGCAATGGTAATATTAAGTAAATGGTTGAGGGGTCGGGGGGGACAAATCCCGCCCCTCCCATTTTAAAACATAAATTGCTTGATATATATTGTAGGGGCGGTGGGTCCGCTGGACCAGTGGCCCACTCCCCACATTTCCGGCACCATATTTTAAATGCAATGGTGGTCGTTGTAATTGGGGTGGCAGGTTGACTACCGACCACCCCACATATGTTATTTATAACATATATATGGTGAGTGCAGCTTGGGGTCCGACAGGGGTCATGGCCTGTCGACACATTTTTTAATATATATGTTGAAATCATGCGGTGGGGTGGTGGCCCACCACCCTATTTTTATATTATTTTTGTTTTATAACAAGAATTTGGGCTTTTTAAAATTTCTCGAATATGACCGTAGGAGACGTTTTAAAGAGGTCACGAATTTTCCCGGAATCTGGCCTGAACTTGCTAGAATTCGCTGGCTGGGTTTCGTCCAAATTGCGTCTTCCTCAAGGCTGCCTAGTCACCAAGTCAACCCAGAACTTTGATTGCTCCTAACTTTCGCATATGGGCTCGGTTTGACAAACAATTTGTACCATTGCGATCATGGTGATGAGCTCTTCAACCTGAACCTGGTTTGAGAGAAATCCAAACAATTTTATTTTTGAGCCCTCTTTATCCTGTGTGTGTCTCTAGAGCCATCTGGATCAATGTTGGACATTAAAAAGAAAAGGTAAGGAGGTAGAGGACATAGTACCCGTGATGGGCTGATATCCTCCTTTTGCAGCAGTGGAGCCTCCGGATCAGTCGCTTGCTAAATTGTTATGGGCATTGTTAATGAAGATGACTGTCAAGGATCATTATTTTGCTGCGCATCTGAATTATATTTGAGCCTCTAAGTGATTCCCCCGTAGCTCTCATTATTTTGTGTTCCCACATGAACTAGTGTTTTTGATTGTGCCGCATTTTCCACCACAATGAGGGGGAAATCCTTGTATACATCCCCCACCTCGTGGCAACTTCTGCATCTAAAGGGAACTCCCTCATAGTCTAGGATTTGGAATGTGGATATATTTCCATATTTCAGGACATAGCTTTCGACCAGGTCTTCGCGGGTGTCCAGGTGAACAAGAATTTGAGCCATAGGTATGTTTCATATTTCCATATACGATCTATCATGGTATAGGTAGATTCCAAGGTCCTCACCAATGAATTTGAGTACATCTTCTGTCCAGAATCGGAGTGGCAGACTCGGTAACCTAACCCAGATGGGCCCAACACCCATATTCTCCTTATCAGGGTCGAAGAGAGGATTCCAACGCTTAAGGAGTACCAAAGTCATTTCAATACGCCAATGTTTAGTAAGACCCAAACTAGCCATATCAGGGGTAGGAAATATCTATGCGAACCAACCTCTATTCACAGTCAGGACGACCGAGAGTTGTTCGAGGATGTTGTCCCAGATTTAGGAGGTCCATCGCTTGAGTCTGGCCGATGTATATTTCCGCCCGTAGACACGTCCAACCAACACTGTCTGCTATATTTCCTGAGCTTATTGCATACTAACCCCAACAATAAAGAACAACTCCCTTGATTTCTCACGGCTCCTAGTGCATCGTGTCTTCTTCTTACCATTTCTCTGAGTCAACTTATCTCTTAGTGGTCCCTCTTCCTCCGGTTGGGTGTCGTCTGAATCTGAAGAGGTATTCTCTTCCAGTTGTTGAGTCAGAATGGGTAGGCCTTCAAAGCTGCCAGAGGCTATGACCAAAGTCAGGCATCCAAGGATATCAGCCTGGGTGTGTAAGAAACCCTATGTTCCCAAGCCAAGTTGGTCGAAACCAAACACCCCTTAATTGATGGCTCCTAGACCCCCTGAGCAGTCCTATTGTATCAAACCCTCACCCGGGTTGTAAGTCGCCTGTTTTTTACTCTAGATGTGAAGAGTTGACGGGGAAGGTATGGAGAAAACCGGTGTTGCTGGGATGTTGGGGCTGAGACTCGTAAATTATTCTAGAAGGCTCACGTTAGGAATCCTAAATTTTGGAAACCCTGAGGCTGACACCACAATCTCCATATCTGACTGTCGGGCCTTCAGCTGTTCAATACCCTCCAGCAAATCACTCATCTGTGCCCCAACTGGCTGCTAATGTGGGAAATTTGACCATATCTGGTCTGGCGTCAAAGAATTAGAATAATAGTCCAATTGTTGTTCCTCTATAACGGATTTGCCCACATTATCGGTAGGTTCCATGAGAAAAACTCCTAAAAACTGTTCTTCCACTAGCCGCGATTGTTCCAAGGCTAAAAAGCTAGTAACCATCAGTAATGGTGCTAGGGTCCAGGGTCAAAACTGAGAAATAATGATACCCGTATTTCAGGAAGACTGTGCCACTGTCTGCCAAACCCATCATAGGTCAACTCTAATACCGCCAAAAATGCCAAACGCCATGAGATTTAAGGTCGATGTTATATTGATGCCTTCACGAGACGGTGTCAGTAGTCCAAGAGAAAAGCACTATAATAAGTGTGATTGCGTCGGATATCGAGACAGATTAGTGGTAATGAGGATAATAACTTACACCTGCGAGAGGGGAAAAACAGTGCAATAAAATAGTGCCGCCATAACCAAGGTAGCTAGGGTTTCACTTCCGCCTCTCCATCAACTGTCAACCAAAAATTCAAATATATTAGTTAATATGGATATTCAAACCGAAAAATTTGTAGATAATATATTAACAAAAAATGTATTTAAAAAATGTAATGGAAAGATCACAAAAGTTCTAGATAAGAGGAAAGATCAAAATTTTGTACTATGTTTTTAAGCATAGGATAATTATTATTATTATTATCCAATTTTAAGGTCACAACTAAGCCAGACACCAAATTGGTGTATGAGACCCCCTTGTTTGTGGGACAAGGGACCCACCTTTTGTGCAGTGATTTGACTGCTAAGTCTACGACGGGATACATAATCTACCCCCTTTGGTTTTGAACCCGTGACCTCTTAGGAGGAAACACATGTTCTTAACAAATAGACCCACTCAAGTTGTATTATAATACATTGTTTCCATTGTTTATCAAAAGGAGCTACATTATACTACCTAAAAAAAACTTGTAGAATATATATAAAGAAGCACAACATAAGTTTATCTTGCTTTGGAGGAACTTGGAACACCCTTAATAACCAGATTATCTGTTGAAGTTGTATGGTTGAGATCAGTGAGGGAGATTAATTGTTTCTTGGTGGTCATTGAAACTATTGTAAAATTTTATTTTCAAAATGACCCACTAAAAAAAAAACTTTGCATTTGCCAAATTCTTTCTTTGTTAGCTAATATTTACGATGGGTGACACATCATTCATTCATGATATTATTGGATTAACACTATTTTTTTCTTTCTAAGTAAGATTAAATTCTATTAGCTAAACATAATGTACATGGAGGCTCTGGTCTATGCAGTTCAAGCCTGTATCAGTGGCATAGTTTGCAACAAAACAGTAAAAAGGAGCTGCCCATGCAGGGGAAACCATCCCAAAGAGAGTTTGAGTCGCTGCCTTGTGTGAGGAAACCAACGTTATACAGACAAAAATGATTGTGCTAAACATAAATAGTAACATATAACAAAATTATGATGCTGAGATCCATAAACTGGAGAAAAATTGATAGCCTAGGTGTCATGGGGTGCAGGAGGTGTTTCTTTGACAATGAGACATCTGTATTCGTCATCATCGGCTTCCTGGGTAGCCAGTGCTGCATGTCGTGGCGCTGTGGCTTCACCACCTTTACCCATGGCCTGCTTGCTCTGCTCCTTTTCGTCTTTACTGTTTCCCGAGCTACTGCTGTTGTTCGAGCGGGAATTATGCTTGGCAGGAAGTTGTTGCTTCTCCTCATCCGCAAAAGGGCCGAGGTCACTGCGAGGGCACGTTTGCAGAGTGGGCGGACCGTGGTTGGGAGTCTCAGCGGGTTCCTCCCGGAAAGAAACTGAGATGGTGGATACAACAAGGGGGCGGTCTGAGGAGCAATGAAAGTGGAATTGGGCAGTGTTGGGGGTCTGCGAAATGATGGAGGGGACCAAGCGAGGCAGAGGTTGCGGAGAGGGCTCAGAGGAAGAGGGTCGAGCGGAGGGGCGAGAAAGACCAACCAAGCTACCGCGTCCGCTGTGAGTTTCGAGGTACCTGCCCAAAGAATGCTCCAAGGAAGAAGATGAAGAGCTAGACTGAGAGGAGGGCGACGGATGGGCAGTGCGGCCTCTGCTGTTGCCACGCTTGCATTGCATGTGATGCCTAAGTCGAGGCATAGTGGCGCTGTGGGGGTGGAAGGCACTCTGGGTAGTAGAAGGAGCAAGGCGGAGGCGCCACCGTGACTGAAGCTCAGAGGTGGTGGTGAGGCCAGAGGCAGCAGAGAGGCGTAAATGGCAGAGGATGCTCTGTGGGTAATGGTGGCTCGGAATAAATTCAATGCAGCACCGAAGACTGCAGCGTCTCCCTGTCGGCGTGCGGGAGCTTGGCTCCGCGACTTCAGGGGAGCAACAACTTCGCAGGGGGGAAGACTGGAGAGGCATAGAACCGGGAGGCCAAAGAACATAACCAGAAGGCCGAAGAACACAACCAGGCGAATGAGCGAGGAACGCTATTTTGAGGCAGAAGGAGCAACCTCGACGTTTGCAATGGAGTAAATGCAGCTCGAGGTGACAGATAGAGCTCTTAAATGAAGTTAATGGTCGTTGGTGTGGCTTGTGGGTGGCCATGTGGCCTTGCCATGCGCCGACCCACAAGCCCAGTACCGTATAATCACTATTAAGCACCTACATTCGGGGATTGGATTAACACTATTACGGGCTAGGGAAGAGTGACAATAAACATGGGGGTGAAATTTTTAGTCTTCTTCCCATCGCGGATACAACACTTGCAACAAATTTTCAAAATTCTCTTTTCAACATCACATGATGTGTCATTAAGAAATATGTGCCTTGCACATAGTGTTAAGCATATGTTTGTACAAGCAAAGCAAGAGCTTGAGACTGCACTACTTATGTCTCAAGAAGGACAACTTGATTGGGTGATTGAAATAGAGAGTTGTATAGAAGACAATACTACATGTCATAGAGTCCTATAATAGTCTTTCAATCATGTCATGAATCAAGCCTTCAAGTGGATTTATTTTGACATTATTTCTTAATAATGGGCAAAGAGGATATGGTGAAGTAGCCCCTATAGGACCACAAAATGAATAGTTATTGGATGTTGAAGAGAAATTGAGATCTCTTGCACATATATCACATAATAAGTCAATAAATTATCTTGTATCTCTACTAAACAACTCTTTTTGTGGATGGATATGGAGGCATAAAGAAAGGATACTCAAGGTTCCACAGACAAAAAAGAAACAATGATTATATGCATTAATGATTATGGTGGTGACCATGGAAGGGAAGACAAAAAATTAAATTTCTATTTTGCCACATCTAGTGCTTTTGAGTTGAGCATGAATGATGTCGAGTTCAAAAATGGTATTAGTTTGAATCAATTGAACCATGATTTAGAAAATTGAATTTGCAATCAAGCCAACCAAGGATATCTCTGTCATGAATAGAAACCATAATAAATCAACTATGAAGCACTATAGAAGGTAACCTACCATGAGGCAATGAAAATTGCTTGAAGAAATTGTTATGACTCTGTAATTTTCTCGACTATGAAAGGAAAATTACAAATGAAACTTCAAACGAGGATTTAATATTGAAAGTTCGCCATTCAATCTAGAGAGGGGTATCTCTATGACTCTAATACTCAAGGTAATTACAATAGAAAGTCATTAATATGCTCAGTGGCCATATGTCATTTGTAAAAATGATGGGCTTGGTTGGAAAAATGGTAACATTAACCATTGGGCATGGAGTCATGGGATTGATCTTATGGAAATTTCAAAGCACTAGGGGTAAGGAAAACATGGATCAAAGGCATATACAATGTTTATTTATACTTTGGGATATTCATATGGTAAGCATAAGGAAGAAACAACCCATTACACAATGAAAATAAATGAAATATATGTAACTTTAGAGGATAAGATCAGACATTTGAAACTGAAAACAACAGAGCATCAAATATGAATTCCACCGTTTTACAAACTATGTTTCAAACATGAAGAGATACCAATAATGAGATTTACTAAGAAAGCATAAACCATAAAGAATATTGACTGATAAACATAGAAAAAGAATCTCAGATATGTGAGTCTAAAACTTTTTCCTTGGACATTTTATAAATATCAAAATAACAGATACACAATAAAGTCTTTTTGTGCCAAAAAAACAAACCCTTGGTCCTCTTTCATAATCTTCTTTATATAATATTTACTAAATTGTAACCATGTCTTTAGGAAACTTTAATTACAAAAAATCTTAAATATCTACCCAAATCCATAAACTAGGATCAACTACATTGTACATAAATTTCTTTGATGTCTTGTTTGTTTAACCATGAAGTGGGATGATAATATGTTGTATTTGGAGTTTTAAACGTAGATGAAAATCTCGCTGAAGATGAGGACAAAAACACCTGCTGATATCCTGCAATAATCTTATGAAATCTTCTATTTTGTCATCACATTTAAAATAGTAACCTCATCGTGGAATTTAGGCCTGATTCGCCAAAAGAGAAGTCTGGTACGTGAATCCATCTTGCTTAAGCTTTATCATGATCAAAGCCTCTTATCCCTGCCTAAAAAACGTATCTTTTCTAGTCACTGATATATTAATTGGTACACATTTACCGAGATAAAAAAATGCGAACCACTGCCAAATTAAATGCCAGTGTTCGCCCAAATTAGAACAAAAATAGTGTTGATAATTTAAATTCCTGCGTTCTGTCAAAATGCTTTCAAAAGGAACGCTGACGTACTAACAATTAGTACCGCGAAACAAATCTTGTTTGAGTTTTTTGGCCGCCTCTAGCAAAATATCTACATTTTTTGTATGTGTTGGCTTTACTTTCTTGGCCTTCTTGGCCTTGGGGCCATGTTCTCTTCTCTTTTGACTTTTTCTTCTTCTTTTAGTTAGAAGATTCCTCATTGTTTATCATTAGGTCCCTCAATGGAGTGTCATCTACATTAATTACTTGGTTTGTCAGGGCAAGGTTCTGCTTTAGCTTGAACTTAAGCCTGAGTTTGTTTATGGGTATGGTATGAGGTTTTCTGAACCCGTACATTTCAACCAAGTTGGCTTCGTTTGCAATCTATTTTTCCTCCATTTCAAGTTGACCCTCCCCTATTTTTCTAGGATGACTCCCTACAGTTTCAACATGTTCATCTACAAGAAAATTAGCACTAGGATCCTTTGGTAGCTTTGGAGATTTATCTCGAGGAGGAGACAAGTTTTTTCCTCCACAACCCGTTTACCTTTCCTTATGTAAACCCTCTTTAGCTTAGGGACTGGAACAAGGGTTTGTGTCTGCAAGTTTTTCTTTTTTCTCCCGATCAGAATAGATGAGGTTCCTTTTTCTAGGGTTTCATCAGTTGAACACAAATCTTTGGTAGTCTCCTAAGCTTATTGGTTTTAGGTTTAGAACCATTGATTCGATGAAACCCCCCATAATAGGAAGTGTTCCCATGTTCGGCTAATTTTGATTGACAATTATTAGTTTAATCAGGACCCTATAGAAAACATAGTGATGGGATGTGTTTGGTTTAGCTCGAATCTTAGCTAACATTTTCTTTAGACTTATTAACAAGTAATATGGCATATTCATGCATACCTGACTAGATATATGAGCGAGGAAATTAAAGTGATACATACCGATACTATTATAGCGACCTTCATAGGTGAAGTATCTCTGGATTACGGTCAAATTTCATTTTAATTTTGTATTAAGCTAGCACCTATGCACTCCTTGACACCAGTCTTTGTTCTGGTGCTCCTCCTTTAAAAAGAAAGGGGTATCAACATTTGTCAGGGTTCAATTTTTGAACCAACGGTCCCCATCCATTGGGAGATCTGTAGCCTCTACAATGGTTTCTTCTGAAAATTGGAAAGAAAGATCAATAACATGAGCACTATGTCCATCGAACCCCTCTGCAAATGCACAAGCTACTCCATCATGAAATTCATCACATCTGAAACAAAAATCCTCCCAACCTGCTTGTTGAAATTGTTCCTAGATTTTTTTGGATGGATTCAAAGATTTCTAGACCTTCAGGCTCATTCTTGCACAAACAACCACCTTTTCCCATAACTACTAATAAGAAGCAACAAAAAAAGAGGAAATTTGAAAACCGATATTTGCTCACGCCAAAGATGGAAGCCTAACTGATATCTCACCACAAAAGGAAACAATTATACGATAATCCTACAATGATTCCCTTCACATGAAATCTCGGGTTTAGAATAGAAAGGTGAAAACAAAGCCAGTACAATCGGAATCATTTTTTCGTGCCTCAACCATTAACTTTGATAATGATTATCAAATTTGGCAGTGGTAAATTCAACAATTCTTCATTTCAGGAAAATTTAATAGCATGTCACACCAACTAATTTATCAATGCCATCTATCAAATGCTGATAGGTTATATTGTCAACTAAATTTCCATTGATCGCTTGTTTAGAAATTAAACCATTTGATGACATTTATTTTGTCGGCGCTTTTCCTTTTGAATCATTAAAATAATGCTGACAAATTATCTGTTAGTGCGTACAAAAACTGTTTAAAATTTAGAACACCGTATTACATTAACTTGCCCATGAAACTATGAACTATGATAACAATGTTATTATTGTTCAAGATGCGTGTTCAGAAGAGAATCAATGAGGGGAGTGTCTGTTTACGTGCCTGCAAGTGGTGAATAGAAGAACACCCCCGCCGCCCCCTCCGCCACCCACGCACTTTGATGGTTTTCAAAACCACCACAGACCCCCAAAACCACCTTTCAAAACCAGACTGCAAATGAAGGGTGTGGCCGATCATTTCAAGGATTAAAATGAAAGAACCCGACAATACAGTCAACATCAGCAGGCTCTCGAATGTTCTCATTTCCCAATCTTTGGAGTTTATATCCTCAACAAGAATTCATGGCAAATGTATCAATCGAATTCCAATCGACTGAATAAAAAAACCAAGAATACAATTTGGAATCGAGAATCATGGGTGAATAAAGTGAAGGCCATGTTATTTAGCTTGTAAGCTGAGATCAATGTTTGTATTGTTTGGGCTCTCATAAATTGTTTCCCAAATGTGACATTATGTAAACCATGGTATTAAGCTCGAGAAAGTTGGTGCAACAACAGTTGTGCTTGAAACTTTGGAGCCAAGCCTTAGTTAGAAACTACTCTCCTGGCACACGCCAATCTACTTGCATCGAAAATTGCAGTAACAATCAATGAATTTCAGCTCACCCTCTTTCTGAGCTTACTGGGTTGTGTGAACCAAGTGGTTGTTCTCTTGGGTATGCCTTTTTGCGGGTGATAAGTGGTTGTGTCTTCTTCAACATTCCATTTGAATTATTAAATATTCATTACCATAATAATTTTGAAAAATATGGAGGGTCATTCCCATATCTACCATATTGTGAAAAAGAAAAAGGTTGTATGTAGATGGTTAAAGCTTTGTAAATTACTCTTCAAAAACTAGTGAGATAAGTGGCAAAGCTTACCTTCTTTATTGGATAGTTAATAGAATTTATTGGAACAACTACATAACAACTTCAAGTTTTTGGGGCAGAGTATTCAACAACTCCAAATAGGTGCCATAGAGGATGAGCAGACATGATATTACTTCAAATTTTAAGGCATACTTTGAGGAAATATTCGAGCAACCAGTGCCAGGAATGAAGGCAGTCATTCAACAATAAAGGAAGGATTTTCCAGATTTCCTGTAACAAATTAGAAATTGTTTTATTTTTATTGTATGGTTAGGATTTGAACCTTGAAAGCTTGTAACATATTAAGGATCATATTTCTCTATATATTCTTTTATTTGTATGTAATATAGGTTTGTTTTTGGGGACCAAAAATATTTATATTATGTAAAAGCCTCACTATTTTAGAGTTTTAATCAAAAGGATTTTGGATTTACTTTATAGTAGGCTTTGTTCACCATGTAAGTGATTTATTGGAATTTCATATCTTTTCTTTCATACAGTTTGAGGTTGTGTGGATACTAAGAGAGGCCAGGATGAGTATCAACCTCCCTTACTTCCCCTCGTAGAGTTATATTCTTTACTGAGCAAGCTAAATAAATTGTTTGTTTATGTTAGTTCCTCTACATTTGAAGATTGTTGCCTTCAATATGATTGCAATCTATGTTATTGTTGAGCTATTGAAAGTATTTCTTCATGCTTTCTAATCATATTGGTTGGATTATATATTCAAAATGAGTATGATTGTTAGTTGATATCTTATTCAGTCCTCTACCCATATATTTCAAGCTAATGTTTCTCTGTCATGGTCAGATGTTAACAATTTTATTGGGATTTTTAAAAGGGAGGGATTCATTAGTTGGAGCAAGGATCTTGAAACCCTTAGCAACCACCTCTAAAAAACCCCTAAATCTGGCCATTGTTCTTAAAAGGTGTGATTGTTCATTGCCATGAACAATCAATTAGCATTATAACATTTGAGGGAGCCCCCTCCGGTTCAAGAACCAAATCGAACCTAAAGTAGGTTGAGTTGATTTCTTGGCATAATTCCTAGCCAAAAACTGTCTTCTATAAATAGATATAACATTTGGTGTCATTGTTGGGGAACGAAGAAAAGAAGATATATTTCCCCGAGAGAATGATAATTGACTAGATATATTCTTTGATGGTGAACAAAGATTAGACATTTAACATTGGATAAATTTCTTTCAATTGGCGAGTCCATTTTGTTTTCACTTGATTCCATGAGCCGAAGATTCCGTTGGTCCGAGATGTCAAGTGCATTTGCTATTATTTTCTCTCAAAGCTCAGTATTGTAAATCATAATGAAGTTTGCATCCAACATGGTATTTTATTCAAACATAAATGGAGGATGAAGTCTTCAAAGTTCTTTAACAATGTGTTTTTCAACAGTATACTTATTTGCATTTGTAGGTATAAGCTGCTCATGGAATTTTTGTTTCATATTGTATATTTTTTGTGTACTTTCAACTACATGCAAGGTGGTCTGGTAGATAATCCACTCCTCACTTAGTTACATTGGATGTTTGATTACTCTTATCAAGGCATAGTTTCAGTTGAATAGAGTATGGGCGTGTGATTGAATAAGCTTGTATCCCAAGCATTTGGTGTGGAGTAGATCAGTTGAATAATGAATCAGTATCCAAATGGATTAGTCAACGTTGTGGTTTATTTTCATTTACAATAAGTGATTTTTTTCATTATGGTTTGGTGATGAATAGGAATGATTTCATATTAGAGTAGAGTGTAGGTTGCAGTTTACAATTTATAAGTTTTAGTTCACAGGTTGTATATTACATGGTAAATACATAAATCATCGATGGAATTGGAATGACTCCATGCCCAAAGGATTCGAGGCACCTGGTATACATTTCTCTGCATCCCACAGGGGGAAGCAGTCCCTATATGGAGCCTATGTTGTAACATTTTCTTATCAGAATGACCCACTAAAAAAAAACTTTGTATTTTCCAAATTATTTCTCGGTTAGCTAGTATTTATGGTGGATACCATATCATTCATTCATGATACTAATGGATTACACTACTACGGCCTAGGGTTAGTGACAACAACCAAGGGGGTGCAATTTTTAGTCTCTCCCATTGCGGATACAACATCTGCAACAATTTTTAGAATTCTCTTTTCAATATCACATGATGTGTTAATAAGCAATTTGTGCCTTGCACATAGTGTTAAGAATATGTTTGTACAAACAAAGCAAGAGCTTGAGACTACACTACTTGCGTCTCAAGAAGAAAAATTTGATTGGGTGATTGAAATAAATATTTGTATTAAATATATTATTGCATGCCATAGAGTCCTACAGTAGTCTGCCAATCATGTCGTGAATCATGCCTTCAAGAGGCTTTATTTTGACATTATTTTTTGATAATGGGAAAAGAAGATATGGTGAAGTAGCCCCTATAGGAACAAAAAATGAATATTTGTTGGATGTTGAAGATAAATTGATATCTATTGCACATATAACACATAATATGACACTAAATTATCTTGTATCTCTACTGAATAACTCTTTTTCTATATGGATATGGAGGCATAAAGAAAGGATACTAAAGGTTTCTTAGAAAAAAAAGAAACACCAGTTATATTGATCAGGATTTATGAAGGAAGAAAATGAAATACAAATTAAAAAATAAACACAAAGATACATTTAAATTAAAATTCAATTAATAAGTAGAAAATGCTTAAAATTGTTTACATGCAGAATGAAAGCAAACTAGCTTGGGCGATTGTAGCTTATCTCTTAAAAGAGATGTGATAGCTACATGCCTTCTGAATTGTGTTATAATGAGGCCCGAAGGCCTTTTGATCATGAATAAATAATTAGAAACACCAAAAATCCTAAAAACTAACCCTAGGAGATAGAAGCGCCAAAATGTAAGGGCCCCAATGGGGTTAGTTGGAACGTCAACTTCCCAAGGTTTTAACTTTGGGATACAATCTTTGTTTGGCGTGCACGATAGCCCATTAAAAAGGTCTATCCGAGGACAAAGAATTTCGATTGAAAATGTGAGCCAAATATTCACATTTGATAATTTTCCCCAAAAAATTCGTTCAAGGCCTCAAAATTACTTTGGAAGTACATGACCTGAAAACTACTAAAAATACAAAACTTCTGAAATAGGAAATTGCACTAAAAAATAGGAAATTGATATAAAAACATGTTGGGGGTCCAAGTGGAATAGGAAGCTGGCCACCAATATCCACCTGGATCAAACCTCCCCCCTTAGGAAACAACAACCCCATTATATTAAGTGCCTCCGTGAGATGAGGAAAATTATACTAAACTTGGTCCCTGGTGAGCCACTTGCCTTGGTGTAGGAGTTGGTCGACTTTGATAACCCGATATAGTTGAATCCTCTATTGGCGAGTGTTCCTAATTTTTGTGTCCATGATTTTTTCAGTTGTGGCTTGTTCAATGCAAATTGGGTTGAGCTATGTTGGTGTCAGCTGCTTAACAATGTCTAGCGTGTCTAACAATGGTGGAAAGTATGGTCAAAGGCACTCCACATTGAATAATGGGTGCAGGCCAAGGAATGGGGGGATGCTTAGCTCAAAAGTGTTTTCACCCATAGCCTTGGTGGTGGTGTAAGGCTCGTATCAGAGTGTTCAAAGCTTTTGATGGGATCCAACAAGGAATTCCTTCTGCAAATGCAACCAAACCTTGTCACCCACTTGAAACTTATGTGGCACCCGATGTTGAACATGACGTTGTTTTTACTTAGTATTTGTGTTATTCAAGATATCATGAACCTGTTGGTGGATATGCTAAATGTGTTCAATAAAATTGATGGCCTTATCAACTTCATATTGAACATGTGCAATTTTTTTCTGTGTAGTTGCAAGATGCCTTTCAACATTAAAGAGACACAATGGTTGAAATATTTGGCCCAATTGAAAGGAATTGTGGACAGTTGAGCTATGGAGAGATCTATTATAGCTATGTTGCACATAGGGGAGACTCTCATCCCATGTTTGTTGATTCTTAAGTTTTACATGCGTAATATGTGCACTATCATCCTGTTGATGACCTTTGTCTAGCCATCAGTCTCGAAGTGGAATGCAGTCGAATTGGTGAGCTTGGTGTCTAATGCTTAGGAACCTAATATCCCGATCTAATATAATGGTCTGCGAGATCCCAAAATGTACACATACTCATTTGAAGAAGAGCTTAAAAATGACTTCTGTTGTGATACTCTTCTTGCAGGCAACCAATATGGCCATCTTAGAAAATATATCGATGACCACAAACACACAGTCATTACCATGCTTGGTAGAAAGAAGTCCAAACATATAGTGTAGAAAATACGATATAGATTTGAAACTTCTCATGAAGTTTTAATCAAAATCACAAGACACAAACCTACTCTATTGCTTTGCTGACATTAATTCACAATTTAGAACAAAAAACTCAGACATGCAATAAGAAATATCACACATTCAACAAGTGTTTTTGTTTGTTTGTTTGTTTTTATTTTTTATTTTTTATTGAAAGAAAGTTGCTAAAAACCCCAATGTCTGCTTGCATTAATATGATGAATAGAGATGTATTACAATTGCTTTTCTCAACTCAGCACAACCTGCAAGTGCATAACATATCTTTCTACACACTAAGAATCCCTAACCCAGTCAAGATTTTCCTCTACTTGAGCTCCTATTTCCTTGTGTCGTTCCTTGAGAAATTAAGGCCCTATTATTTAGGAATTTCTCCAAAATGGATTATGCATTTCCTTAGGTTTATCATCTTACTACATGCAACACTTGTACACTCAAGACTAGTTTACAATTGATGTTACACTGCCTTGGAATATCCACTAAGCCCAGGGAACTAGAATTATCTGCATGCACTAGATATTTTGGGCTGATTGATTAGTTAACTAGATGATCACTCAGTTTGACTGAAGTCCCACTACACAACTAACCATCCACTAGTTCCTTCAACAATTAGAACTAGTTTAACTAAAAACAACCTTAGATAACTGACCTTGATTGCTACAAATTAGAAATCACATATGCTTAACTGAACTCTAACTCTGCCAACTCGAATTTACTGAGTAAACTGGATGACACAATCTATGTCACACA
>JAXQQM020067954.1:0-74059 GCA_034641835.2 Pinus albicaulis
AATCTGTCAAAGGCTTCCACATTGCAAATGGAGTGTATTTCCCATGAAGGGTGGACACAATATGGTCCTTCACACCTTCCAACAGAATTCTTCTTGTCTTTTATACCTTCTTTTTCCATGCGTCAAGTAATACAACATCATTAGATCCCGGTTTAGGAACATCGCTATCGAGGAACTCCTTCAGTCCATTATCTTCCAGCACCGCCTCCATCCTATCCTTATAGGCTATGTAATTCGAGCTACCATCAAGGGAATACTCCAATCACAACCCTTTGAAAGACATTTCAATGTATACTCAACTGTCGCACCAAGAATTTTTTGAAGCAAATTCGAATTGTCCACCAACACAAACTCAACAATTCTTCACAATTGCAATTTTCAAGAATTAACACTGCTATGATACCATGTAGAAATTATATACAAGATGCATGTATATATCCAGATTCTCCTGATATAACAATATTTTATATTCTTACTAAATACAAAATCCTTTCACTGTTAATATTTTGCGGAAATTTAAAAACTCAATTGCAAACACATGAAGCAATAAAAAAAATCGCACATAACACAGTTGTTTAACGAGAAATCCTGAAGTTGAAAACCCCAAATATAAATTATTATGTATCATGGAGATCATGTAACAATCTCATACAAAGCTTAGTACATCAATCTCTCAATACAATCAATCATCACATACTAATCAAAAGAAATCTGCAAATCCATGCACTGATTTCTTGTCACCTGATAGCCTGCCTCCACTGCACAATCCATGTTGAAGAAGACCCCTGAATGAATTCGAATCTACCTTGCTTGCACTGCACAATCCTCTTTGGCAACTCCAATGTGTGTGTGGTGCAGTCAATGCATCACTATAGTCACAACAGATAGTCCATCTTTCCCTTTCACCTATCTCTCCACCGGGTCTTCACTGGAACTGACATGCACTATAGTTAACTGCTGTATTTGTTCAGTTGATTATTGAGTTATTATTTGTGAATTAATTAACTAATTAGTTCTCTTAGCTGTCACTAGTGTATCATTCAGTTAGACTAGATACTGCTTCAAGCTCAGCGGGTTTTAACTCCATTGTAGGAGTGAAGGCGAATAACAACTCCATGAACTACTCTTCCAACTGCGTCATATTAACTGCCACTTCGATTCCTCTGGATTGCTTATGCATGAGCCACCCAATAAACCTAGGAATTTCATAATTCCTTGACCCATTGATTTTCCAAATCTATATACTTGAATAGAGTGCTCCAAAGAATAAGTTGATGTTTATTGTGATTATTATTAAAATTTAATAATAATCGACACTTCTATTTTTAGATCGACGATCTATAAATAGACTTCAAACAATATTCTAAAAATAGAATTTCATCTGTTTTTCCAACTTGACTAACCATCCACAAATAACATCCTGCAAATTCTGAAATATGATCACCATGTCTAAAAATAGACAATGTCTAAAAATAGACTTACACCTAAAAATAGCTTGCGGCCCACTTAATGAAGGTGACTGATTTTCACTAAGCTTCATCATCTTGTTGAATCTCAACAAAGGGGAATACTAGGACAAGCATCCTAGAATACGAGCTTACCACAATGTAGTGTTAGATATCCTCAAGACCTTCACTGAGTATACTTTGTCATTGATTCCAAGGGACAACAATATTATTGTTGATTCTCTTGCCACTTCAGCCAACATGTTCAAAATTCTATTGCATCCCAACAAGAAGTATGAAATTAACATCAAACATTGCCTTGTTGTTCTAGATAATGTTCAGTATTGGTAATTTTTTCAAGATGACAATAAAATCAACAACTTCTTGTAGACAGAAGAGGAGTTTGTGAGTTAACAATGTGGAAACCAGCTCCAAAGAGAGAAGAAAAGAGATATTCACGCCTTATAAATGAGCCACTTCGAGGGGGCAACCTCCAATACATTACATGAATGAACACTTCTTGGATGATACAAATGAACAAAACCTCCTTCTATATATAGGAGTCCATGGGGCCATAATATAATCCTAGTGGGGCCACAATGTAATCCTAGCCGACCTAACAATAATAATGTAAGGGCACAATAATAACAATATGGGGGTTACAAGGGTACAATAATAATAATAAGGGGGGTTAGACTAACATAATAAGGGACTACACTATTAATATAGGGGCTTAACATGCCCCTCTCCTTCAAACAAGTGTTGTCCTCAACGCTTGATTATTTCTTGATGCTTCTGTATAAAATTCTCATCCTCCCATGTGGAATCTTCTATAGGAAAGTTCTTCCACTTGCTAAGATACTCTGAAATTGATCGTACTTTTCGAGTTCTTGTTTCTGTGACTACTTCAGAACTTCTTTCGATGTGATGTTGATCTTCCTGTTGTTTCATTAGATTCTGCACCAAAGTTAGGTTATCCTTTGAGAGTTGGAGAACTTGTTGTTGATACTCGATGTGATCTTCCACTAATTTATCATCCATATTAGCTATTATTTGATCCTTCAAACCATCCAACTTAGCCTCCATTTCTACTTTTAAACCATCTATGTCATCTTTGGTTGCTCTTCGTAAGATCAAAATTTGTTGCACTTGGTACCGTAATTTTGATATCTCATACTGCAATTCCTCTTCATACGTCATAGTATAGATTTTTTAGGGCTTAATGGGTATGGAATTATTTTTTTGGAGGCATTATAGAACCAAATACTGATAAAAATTCTAAAATATTCCCTTGGAATCACTTCAACTTGATTATTCGAACAAGACTTATGAAACGGAAAACAAAATACACACCTTTTACTTGCTTTTGAGGAGATCGATATTGAAATTGAATTATCTGTAATTGAAGATCCTAAATATCTTAAATTCGGCCCTATAGTGACCCTCTGAAGCTTTCTTTCAAATCCACGAATTACGATCTTATTTGGATGGGACAAGACAAAGTTATGTCCAATCTCCCATAATGACCCAAGTTTGGACTGGTTCAATAGAGCGAACTTGTACGACTTGCCATGTGTCAATGTTTCCTCCTTTGGCTCTGAAATTGATAGGCCAAAAAATACAGTCCGTGCAATTATGGCCACCTTTTACATCATTCCAATCCAATGCTCAGACAGAGATCTATGAATATTTTCCCACGATCACCTCTTTGAGATGAAATTCATAAGCCTCAAAAAGCCCTAAATTCCACAGATCATATCTTCGAAAATAATGTGAATCAATATCTGAAATTTTTCACCGATGTTCCTAAATATTGTGGCTTCGCACTCTAAAAATTTAAGCTTCTAAACCTTCGTAGAAAAAAAATTATTATGAAAATACCATGATGACCTGTTTAGGTTAAATTCTGGAGCCTGCAAAATGACCTAACTTGCACAGATCATATCTCTGAAACTATTGCGAACCAAGCTCTGGAATTTTGCGACGATGTTCCTCGGGATTTTGGCTTTGCACTCTAAATATTTTAGATTTTTAACCTTCGTAGAAAAAAAGTTATAGAGAAAATGCCATGATGACACATTTGGGTAATGAAACCCTAGAATCTCGAAATACGATACCAAATGTTGTGAAACCGACTCCAAAGAGAAGAAAAGAATATCAACGCCTTATAAATAAGACACTTTGAGGGGAAACCTCCAATACATTACATGAATGAAAAATTCTTGGATGATACAAATGACAAAACCTCCTTTCTATATATAGGAGTCCATGGACCTGATATGATACGGGGGCCACAATGATGTAATCCTAGCCGACCTATTTCTAATAATGTAAAGGGCACAATAATAACAATATGGGGGTTACGGGGGTACAAAACGATAACAATAGGGTGGTTGGACTAACATAATAAGGGATTACACTATTAATATAGGGGCTTAACAAGGTTCACAAATAGATGACTAGTTTGATGAAGATGATCAAGAAATGCATGCAAAAAAATGAAGGTAATGAAGTTGAAAGAAAACTCTATTCCAAGATGTGTTGTACCTTTGGATTAGCTTTTTCACCAAAATGATGTTGCATGGAAACCAACAATGCTTCCAACATAAGTAGGAGTGGAATACCTCAATCTTGGCACTCCAAAAAAGTCCAAAATGGTTAAGTTTTCAAAATCCTTGTGCTAAAAAATGAAAGGTAAATATGCAACACTCATGTACCAGCTTGCTGATGTTTTTTCATGGGAGTATTATGATATGAAAGTGTATGATAAGAGTATAAATCAACACACCATTCCTTTAAAGTCTGATTAGAAGCCTTTATGCCAAAAACTAAGAAGAATGAATTCCAAGTTGCCACCCTCCATTCAAAAAGAAGTGAAAATTTTGTATGCTGTTGGTATTATAGTTCCTCTTCTTTTTTCAAATTCGATATCAAACTTAGTGCCAGTAAGAAAGAAGACCAGTGAGATTCTCTTGTGTATATATTTCCGAAATATGAATAAAGTATTGCTGAAAGACAACTACCCACTTCCAAAGATGGATCATATTCTACAAAGGGTAGTTGGTTCTTCCATACTTTCATTGTTAGATGGATATTCCGAGTATAATCAAATTTTAGTTCATTCGGATGATCAGGAGAAGACAACCTTTACAACACCATGGGGTAATTTTATGTATGCTAAAATTCCCTTTGGATTGAAGAATGTAGGAGCAAATTTTCAGCGAGCGATGGATATTTCCTTTCCAATGAAAATGATGTATTTTTGCTCATTTATGTTGATGACATCACAAATTTTTGCAAGATGGATGAAGAGCATTTGCAGCATTTGAATACATTTTTTTCAGAAGTGTAGAAAATTTGGCATATCGCTGAATCCAAAGAAGAGTTTTTTTTTTATGGAAGAAGGGAAATTGCTTGGTCATATCATATCTAAATATGACATCCGAATAGATCCTTCAAGGATTGAGTCAATTCAGAATTTGGAGTATCCTAGAAGCAAGAAGGAAATCCAAGAATTCAATGGTAAAATCAATTTCTTAAGAAGGTTTATTCCTAACCTTGCTGAATATTTAAGAGAATTACTGATATGTTGAAGAAATACAGCGAGGTGAAATGGTCTGATGAGGCAAATAAATATTTCAATCAAGTTAAGTTTGCATTGTCTCATGCTCCTATTATTATCGGCCCAGATTATACACTTGAACCCATTGCCTTCTTTAGTTGAACCATACAAGACACAACCTTGAAGTACAATATCTTTGAAAAATAGGCTTTAGCGCTAGTTAAATTATTGAAGGACTTTCGAGTCTATATTCTTCACCCTCATGTTCTTGCACATGTCCCAAATGTTGCTGTCAAAGATGTGCTAACATAGAATGATCCTGAAGGTTGGCGTGGCAAGTGGATAGCTGCCATGCTGGGGTATGACTTGGAAATAAAACCTACAAAACTAATCGAAGGACAAGGCTTGGATAAGATCATGGTGGAATCAAATTTACATGCCTTGGACATCAATTTCATTGCTGCATTATCTGAGGAGCAAGAGGTTGATTCATTATTTCAGGTATCTGAAATTTTTACTTCATCTCCATGGTATGCTGATATTATTCATGTGATGAAACATTTGAATCCTCCTCCTGGATTGCCTAGCAGTAAAGGTATATCTCTGAAGTTGAAGGCTCTTAATTGTTGAATTCTTAACAATGTTTTGTATTGGAAAGAGCTAGGCGGAGTTTTGTTGAACTGTTTGGTAGAAGGTGAAGTTGAAAAAGTGATGAATGATTTTCATAAAGGTGATTGTGGTAGTCATATTTTCTGGAAGACTACAACAAACAAGATGTTGAGGGTCGGATTTTATTGGCCAAGTTTTTTTTTTGATGTTTATAAAACTGTCATGAGTGTAAAATTTTTCAGGGAAAGAGAAATCTCTTACCGCTACCCTTGAAACCAATTATAGTTCAAGCACCCTTCCAGTAGCGGGGGCTTGAATTCACTGGCAAGATCCACCCTCCATCATCAGATTATCATAAGTGGATACTCACTGCCATTGATTACTTCACAAAGTGGATTGAATCCATCCCCATGAGGCAAGATACATGCACCGTCATTATTCAGTTTTTGGAGAGAAATATTCTATCTCGTTTTGGCTGCCCACATAAAATTATCACTAACAATGCAGTCGCCTTTAAGTCCAAAAATATGATAGACTTTTGTGATAAATATCACATAATACTCGGGCATTCTACAACATACTATCCTCAAGGCAACGAGTCGTATTAATTGTCAAGCAAATCATTGGTGAACATAATCAAGAAATTGCTGCAAGAGAACAAAATAAATTGGCACAAAAAGCTCATAAATGCTTTATGAGCGAACAGAGTTAGCACAAAGATATCAATCAACATGTCACCCTTACAACTAGTTTATGGTGTAGACACAATGTTTCCCACTTCTTTAGCAGTTCCGGTGATGGAAATTCTGTAAGAGATCGACAATGAACCAAATGAAATCCAACGAAGAATATGTTAAATGATTCATTTACAACAGTCAAGGGAAAAAAATTTCAATCATACTTCAAAACTTCAAGAGAAAATCAAGAAGATATATGAAAAGAAAACCAAATCTGATGATTTCAAATTAGGATATGTTATTCTTCAATGGGATTCCCGAAATGAAGAAAACCTATGGAAAGGTCCATACAAGATTACGACATTTAGGGGAAATAAGGCGTTTTTGTTAGAATATATTAATGGGAAGGAAATTCTGGGAGGACCAGTGAATGGTAGGTTCCTTTAACATTACCTTACCCGATATTGAAGAGAGAGGTTCACTTTCAATGTAAATATCATTTTATTTTCTCTCAAATAATAAGGAAGTTGTTGCAGAATTTTGAAGCCCGAGGAGAAGGCCATGAGGATTCTATGACCAACTGGTGTTTTTATTTTAATATTTCAAAAATTCAAGTCAGTTTTCAAGCCAAAGTCATTTTATGTTTTAGTTAGCCATTTCAGTTTCTAGTTTTGACTCAATTTCCCAATGGATGAGGCTACATGATCTACAATATTATTGACACCTCCTGAAGGAGCTACCATCCCCAACTGGAGCCAATGTTAGTGTCTAAATTTTTAGTGATCAAATTCACTCTTTTAGGTTTCCCTGGTAGTGGTCCTTGGTCAAAATTCCATGTTTTCAAACAAATTCTCAACTAATATTTTGTTCAATGAAAGTTGTCTAGGTTTTAATGCTACTCCCTTCACTCATTAATGGTCATTATCCAAATTCAAGGTCATGTCATTCATCAGCATCTAGGGTCATAGATCAGTCAACATACCTCCATCTAGGTCATGGTATATGTGTCTTTTGTTGCGCCATCATAATGTCCAATCATGCCATGAAAGATGGAAAATAAGAGTCATTTTCACCATACAAATCACCTTCATTGGGAGTTAGAAAATATAGGAAAAATAAATCAAAGCCAATTTGTATTTTTCTCAATAAGTATGCTAAATGATCAAATTTTTTCAAAAAAATATTTTTTTCTCAAGATGTTTATGATTTCACTAAAAGAAAAAGAAATTTTTTTAGTGAGTTATAAAGGGAAATGAAGCTTTGGAGTTCATTTCATCATTTAGATTTCAATATAGGTCCCCTTTAATAGTAAAAACACTCCATAACTATCCAAATATTGAATAAAACCTACAGAAACTAATCCAAATTGCTTTGTGCTATGCTTTTGATAGCAACACTATGCTTCTGGTAGTTGCGCTACGCTTCTGGAAAGTGTGCTACGCTTTTGCTTCCAAGATCCAAAATGATATCAAGCAGTCAATTCATCATTTCTCAAAGGTTTAGATACCTCCTAATCAGTAAGTGAATGCTCGTCATACCTCATTCAAGTCAATTTCTTCAGCGAAGAGTGGATTCCCTCCTTTAGGTTTTCTCCACTATGTTTTTGGTTTCTTTTATACTTGGCTGGTTTCAGTTGGAAAAACCATAATTCAATTATCTAAAAACCTTCGCTCATCACTCACATAACTTATCAAATCACTAACTATCACTCATATCCATCCTTTCTACCATTTTCACTCAAACCTTAGTTTTCACTACGTTTTTGCAGAGAAACTAGGAAAAATCTGTGTTTTAACCTTTTTGGCAGCTTTCCCATACCCATTTCCAAAAATTTCACTTGCATCCTATAGCTAACTCATCACCCTACCTCAAAATTTTTTTAGGGATTTTTCCCTAACTCATTTCCATCTCATTTTGTCCCTAAAACCACTGTACTAATATCCCCTGTTTTCCTATTTTTTCACCTTTCCTTTCCACCACCTCAATCTAGGGTTTACTTGTTGACAAACATCATGGAGGGTGAGAATAAGGTCCATAATGAAGGTCATCATTCCATGTTTTAGCCATCTAATTTGCAAGAGATTAATGCTTCTCCTTATGTTAAGAAATATTTTGAAAACAATGGCTATTTAAGGTTTTGTGAGAGAATCTAGGAGGTAGGTTGTCATGCTTAATTGACAGGCATTTTTTCCACTAGCTTCAGGAGATATAAGGCTATCATTGTAGGTATTGAATTCACCATATCAGAAAATGATATCTCCTCAACAACAGGTATCCCGAACCATGGATAAATCTAGATCAAAGGGATCGAATTGGACATTGAGAACTATAAAATGTTCTTAAAACCTCGTTGCAAAGATGCTTCTGAACACATCTTTCATTTCAAGAATTTACTTGACAAGTATGCCCCCATAAGGTTATTGATGCACTTCACTGCCACCAAACCACTCAATTTGCCTCATTATTTATTAAGGATTTTGGTCAAAATGACTAAAAAAGTATAGAGTAAAGGAAAAGATCATCACACTAATTTTTTCCACCATGGTTTGGTTAAGCTTGTAGTTTTGAATCAGCTCTCAGTAATCAATGTTGAGAAACCAGCTCCAAAAAGAGAAGAAAAGAGATATCAACGCCTTATAAATAAGCCACTTCGAGGGGGCAACCTCCAATACATTACATGAATGAACAATTCTTGGATGATACAATTTACAAAACCTCCTTTCTATATATAGGAGTCCATGGGGCCATGATGTAATCCTAGTGGGCCACAATGTAATCCTAGCCGACCTAACAATAATAATTTAAGGGCACAATAATAACAAAATGGGGGTTACAAGGGTACAATAATAACAATAAGGGGGGGATACACTAACATAATAAGGGACTACACTATTAATATAGGGACTTAACATGCCCCTCTCCTTCAAACAAGTGTTGTCCTCAACGCTTGATTATTTCTTGATGCTTCTGTATAAAATTCTCATCCTCCCATGTGGAATCTTCTATAGGAAAGTTCTTCCACTTGCTAAGATACTCTGAAATTGATCGTACTTGTTGAGTTCTTGTTTCTGTGACTGCTTTAGAACTTCTTTCGATGTGATGTTGATCTTCCTGTTGTTTCATTAGATTCTGCACCAAAGTTAGGTTATCCTTTGAGAGTTGGAGAACTTGTTGTTGATGCTCGATGTCATCTTCCACTAATTTATCATCCATATTAGCTATTATTTTATCCTTAAAACCATCCAAATTAGCCTCCATTTCTGCTTTTAAACCATCTATTTCATCTTCAATTGCTCTTCGTAAGATTGAAACTTGTTGCACTTGGTACCGTAATTTTGATATCTCATACTGCAACTCTTCCTCTTCATGCGTCATAGTATAGCTTTTTGAGGGATTATTGGGTATGGAATTATTTTTTGGAGGCATTATAGAACCCAATACTAATAAAAATTCTAAAATATACCCTTGGAATCACTTCAAACTGCTTTTCCAAACAAACGCTATGCAATTTTAAAAAATCAAATGCACACCCTTTACTTGCTTTTGAGGAGCTCGATATTGAAATTGAATTATCTCTATAATTGAAAATCCTCAATATCTGAAATTCAGCCCTAAATTAGCCTTCTGAATCTAATTTCGAATGCCACAGGTTTGACCTCGATTTGATTCTTGAAGACAAAGTTATGCCCAATCTCCTACAATGACCTAATTATGGACCGGTTCAAGAGAGCGAACTTGTACGACTTCCGTCAATTCGCTTCACCGTTTACCTTCGTTCGAATTGATAAAACACACTAAAGTTCCGTTTTCTTCGTATCTATTTACATAATTTCAAACCGATGCTCGCAGAGAGAGTTATTGAACTTTTCCCACGATCACCTCTTTGAGATAAAATTCAGGAGCCTGAAAAAGCACTACCTTCCACAGATCATATCTCCAAAAATATTGCGAACCAAGCTCTGAAATTTTTTGACGAATTTCCTCACGATTTCGGCTTCGCACCATATGAATTTCAGACTCTGAACCTTCGTAAAAAAAAATTTATAGCGCAAATTCCACGATGACCTGTTTATGAGCCTGAAACAATACCTAACTTCCGTCGCATCATATCTTCTGAAAATATCATGAACTAAGCCTCCGAAATTTTGTGACGATGTTCCTTAGGATGTTTAAGCCGCACTCAAAAAATTTCTTACCTTCTCCGAACCTTCTTATAAAAATAGCCATAAATAAAATACCACGATGACCGTTTGGAGCAACAAACCCCAGAATCCAAAGCTTTGATACCAAATGTTGTGAAACCAACTACAAAAATAGAATAAAAGAGATATAAACGCCTTATAAATAAAAGCTACCTTACTCGGGCAACCTCCAATACATTACATCAATGAACAATTCTTGGATGATACAATTTACAAAACCTCCTTTCTATATATAGGAGTCCATGGGGCCATAATGTAATCCTAGTGGGCCACAATGTTATCCTAGCCGACCTAACAATAATGGCATAAAAATAAGAACAACAGTAAATACATGGCACAACAACAATAAGGTTACACGAACACATAATAAGGGACTACACTATTAATATAGGGACTTAACACTCAATATGTCTTGGGAAAATTTCATGAAGACAATTGCATTTGTGCCTACTACTAGTCCACCCATCATTCAGAGCATACCATCAACGTCAAAAAAGCCAAAGGAGGTTGGCTCTTCAAGTAGACAAGAAAAATTTCCAAAGAATACAAGGGTTGAAATCACTCAAACCTATGAGAAAGGTAAAATGATGGTTTTTTCTCCTATGATCACTAAAGGCATGCTTTCACCTGAAACTACATTGTGAGCAAAGAGAAACCATGGAGCAACTACCTATGCATGAGAGTGAGTCACCATTGCAACAACATGAGGAAAAAGTGCCTATGGAGGTTGACATGGAAAATTAGATGGAAGATAAATAAATTGAGGAGATAATAAGGGAAAAGGATGTAGAGATATAAGATCTTAAGGAAAACCTCTCGAGGGAAAAATTCATGATAACCTTCTTACAACAAGAAAACATGCAATTGAAGGTGAAACAACTGCTCCAAAGCAAAGAAAAGGCAGATATTGAGGTAGACAAAAGTAAAGGAAAAGTAGTGGTAGATGTTGATAAGTTAACACATAAGAGAGCAAAATAAAGCCAAGGAGTGTCAAGAATAAGAGGATTAACGAGGGGAAAAAAGAGAAAAAGAGTCATCTCCTCCTTATTAGGCCGCCTAACCTTTGATGAATTGATCGTCGTCGATATTGGAGAAGACAAAGAGCTATGGCTTGACAGCAGTGAATTTTAATCTTGAGAATCTTTTGAAGAAGGCGAAAAGGAACAATAACTTCTAGAGGCACATGAACCTCTAGAGGCACATGGCGAGACACTATTTCACTAGGAACCAAATCGCCAAAGTCAGGTTAAGAATTTGAAGAAAAAACTTAAAGAAACCCTAATTAATCTAAAGGAGAAAGATAAGTCGTCTTTGATAGATGAGGCATCCCTAGTTGTCTAGTTCATCCTTTAAGGATTTCATGGATCAAAATTCAACAAGTTATGGGAATTTTTTCTATCTTTTGAGATTTTTGGCAAAATTTGGAAATTTCATCTTTACAGAAGTGTCGCGCAGCGGCGCGAATATTTTCCCTAGAGACTCCAACTAAGGATTTTTATATATGGTTGGATTTATCTTACAATTTACTTTCCAGATGTGGTTTTAGGTTTTCATGACACCCCCTAGTTTTGGAGAAAAACCCAAAAACCACCCTCTTTTTCATGCTTATGACACTGTTTTTGCCTGTGTACGACACTTCTGGAGGAAGCTTGGGAAAATTAATTTTTTAGGCCTTGCATGAGGTATTTTCTCAGTTTTGAAGGTTGGGTTGGATATAGAACATCTATGGCTACCTATCCAAATATTCATATCAGAATGAGGATGCCTTAAATCCACCCAAAATTTACCTCAAAGTGGCGCGACGCTTCTACTGAAAAGGGTGAGGCTTCTATAAGTGGCACAACGCTTCTGTCTTGGTTTATTTATTTATAGGTGTCATGAAATTTGTCCAAATATCAAGGTTACAACTGTCCTATGAGGTGTTGTTTGGATAAGAGATTTTTTTTCCCCTCATTGTTGAGGGATCATGTAATTACTCAAGGAGACAAAGACTCCTAGTTATTAGCTAAATTTGGGGATATTGTTTATAAATTCCCTAAGTTCTAGGTAATGACTCATTTTCCTGCAATTTTCAAAAGCTGGAACAATAAGACAAAAAATTTGGTCAGTTAAAGATAATATTGGTCATGAAAAACTTAAAGGAGTTTATAAGATTGACTGTTCATGCGGGAAATTTATATTAGTGAAATCAGGCGCTCACTTCAAAATTTGAAACCTCCCTACCATTCACATCCTCAAGGTTCTAGATTGTGTTAGCCAACTTAATGCCCTTTGTGAAAGCTTGAAAATATTTTGTGTTTTCGTCCCCACTTTCTAGCCATAGTTCTTGAATTTTTAGCCTCTAGGAAGCCTCCTATTCCTCTATAGTGGCCTTTTTTCTAGCTTCTAACTGGAAAATATTTTCCCTATAAACTTCATTAAAAAAATTCCCAGCCTTCGAATTATAGGCTTCAAGGATGACACCTTCAATATCCACAAGCTCCTCCTTCTCTTTTTTGCATTTATTTCTCACCTATTGCACTACTTTCCTTTTTACTCTTTTTAGGTTTTCCTCAAATTGTTGGGCCGTTGACGCCCCATATAGAGGATCAAAAGCAATGCAACCTTGCTTAAGCAAAGAGGCAAAATATTTCTCTCTTATCCAATAAGAATTGAATTTGAATGGGAATCTAGAGTGGCACCATACCCCTTTAATTCCAACAATATGGGGGAGTGATAAGGGTTGCCCTTACATCCAACCTACATCATGGTAGAATTGTAGAAAATATAACATCAGGATTCAATTTGATCTTGTAATGTTCTGAAACAAAACACTGAATCCTTCTACAATTTGCGGAAAAAAAAACATGATCTCACAATCGCATGAACAAGAAATATAAATAATATCAATCACACAACACAATATGTATCTGGGGAAATAAACTGCTCAAAACCCCACTATCTCTATATTTCATAAAATCAAGATCATGAAAAAAATACAATTCTCTTTCTGCACTGAGAAAATTCCCGCACTTTGTTGACTGTCTCACTCTGATCTAGCTCAGATCTGGCTTGCGATCCAAGAAAAATCGGTCAAGCATTTATTGTTTTTCTTGCCTCTTCCTTGCTTACGCATTCTTGGGCTAATTGAGCCCCTATTAATTAGGAAAATACAAATTAATTATTGCACAATCCTTCAAGACCTTCCCGATGACCTCATGCATGACCTGTACAATTTTCTAATAATACAACTGATAGATATCTTCCCTTTAACCCCAGTCTAATTTGGGCCTTCCTTAGAATTGACATGAAATAACTATTTATAGTGAATTATCAGTTAATTTATTGATCACTAGTTGTGAATTAAATCATATTTAATTTGTTGGACCAGTCACTAGCTCATCTCTAAGTTAGAACTAGTTAAACTGATTTTAACTCAAATAATTGAGTTAACTAATTACAACTCACAAATAACTGTAACTGGACCCCCTTAAATAATGTAAATTCCTCTACATGCCTCCTCTTTTACCTATAAATCTAATTTACTAAGCTAAGTAAGTCTTCCTGACTCAGTTAACTAATACAAGTTGTCATGAGCTGAAATTACAATTTTCTTCCAATTTAATTAAGGGAAAATTAAATTAGAAGCCTCATATGGTACCCTTTCTGGGTGCCATTTTCGGGATTCCATTTATGGTTTCCATTTTCAATGTTTCTTATTGAAAATTTCAAAAATAATTTAGATGCGCCACCAATCCATCAAAAATTAAAAATATATCCAACCTCTTGGCAATACGATCCTCCTTAATGCAACAGTTCCACCAGGTAGGTTTTAATTTAATAGTTTTTAGATCCATAAGGTTTCATGATTCAAGCTTGTTTATAGAAAAAAATGTGAGATTATCAATTCTAGATCTGGTACCCTAGGAATCAACAACACCAATATAAAAATTTATATCCCCCCTAGATTCAATTTTTTTGACTCCAACAAATTTAAACCATTTTTTTTGTCCGCCTTTGAAAGGGCCATATAAAAAAGTGAAAGAGACCCCTATCTCATATGAAATAATATCAACACATAAACCTAAGCATATGCTCCATGCATTTTCAACCTCCAATTTACACTGAAACTAACCAATAACAATAGCCCTTGAACAACCCCTTACAACAAATCCAATGAATTTCCAACCACCAAACAAAGATTCTAAAATAGAGGAAACAGATTAACCAACACCCAAAGTTTCTTGAAGGAGGATAAGATCTGACTGTTCAATATTGACCACAATTTTAAAGAAATATTTTTGTGAGGACTATCCAACCCCCTAAAATTGAACGTAAGGATTTTCATTAATACACTACCCTTGGGATTTTACAACTCTAAGTGCCCCAGTAATGGATAAATTTTTTCCTGTGACCAACTCCTTAATTAATTTTTCTTTTGATTTTGAGATGGTATTTTTTTTAGGGTGGAGATATTAATTTAGACCTAATATTGGAAAGGATAGAGCCAATTTTTAATTCTCCCGAGGAACCAAAGGGAGTAGAGGCTTTAGGAGAGGGTACTAATATAGATGGAGAGGGGAACAAACAAGGGATCCAAGCAGAACATGTACAAGATAAAGGTCTCAATGCAACCAAACTGAAGATCCCAGAAACATGACCCCAGTTATTCCCATAAAATGAGAAAGTATTTGAAATAATAGTAACAAAGAGAAGGGGTAAATAAGAACCTATAGGAGGAGAGGCTACATCAATCCCGACACTCGATACCTATGGAGCGCTTCCAATATCATCCATGCCCCCTTGAGGCAAAGGAACCTTATCCATGATGAACTCATTCTCCACAGTATTCACCATATTTACATCATTGTCCTGAATGCCAAATCCATCCTACAACTCCTGGTTCAAAATAAGAGGAGGGCTAAATTTTTACTTTTTTCAAACTCCCCCCCCAAAACATTATTTTCTTGAAGGGAAGAGGGAAACAACTAACCACATGATCATATTTGTGGTAACATTGAAAATGGAACAAAATTCCCTGATAACCCGTAATTTATAGCCATTCGACCCCCATGCCTATGTTAATAGTTTAGAAAATATTTTTACGCAAGTCTAGGGAAACAATAATTATTGCCATAAATTTATCCCTAGTCTCCCTGAATGAGAAATATACCTATATAAACACTTGAATGCTATTTAAAAAATAATTGATTTTTTTTCTTTTCAGTCCACATATGAGAAAAAATACCAAGGAGTTGAACCCATATGGGTGCAAAGTCCATCCACTCATGACCAGTGTCAAGAAAGGGGTTCTAGAACTTGAACACAACCTATGTGGAATCAATAGCATAAACATAGTTAGTAATGATATTTTCCTCCCCATGTGAACCAAAAGTTAGCATAATCCAACTCTTGTCCAAGATGTATAACTCTAACTTGGCCTTTACTTTAGGGGTAATTTCCTCCCAGTGCCACTCATGAAGAGTGTCAAGGTAGAGGTTATGATCCCTTGCTTTCCCACCCAGAGAATTTGTAGTCATGTATTCTTCCTCCTCCATCTTGACATCTACCCTGAGGCTCATCTTGTATGGAGAAATATTCACTTCACATCCAAAGACTTTTTTTGTCCCCTTCTTCCGTTTAGAGTCAATTGAAACCATAGTAGGCGATAGTGAGGCAGATTCACCTTCCCCTTCCTTACCGGGAAAAACCTCCATAGGTAGAACAACACCAAGAGAAACCCCTCCACTGAATGATTCTAAAGAATTCAAAATCCACCACTGGCCGAATGAAAATTTTCCCCTACTGCTTCCTTAGGGAAATTTTTCATAGGTTCCTCTTCATGAAAGAAACCCCCCACCACCGAGAAAAGGACATAGCCCATGCCACCCACACAAAAAGGAGGAAAAAATCCCCTTCACATTGTAGCAGAAAAATAAGGGTAAGATAAAAATTCATCTGAAATAACCCCTATGCCATTAACCCCCCCATTTTCCACTAGGGGGTTTGAAATAGGATCATACCGATAAACCAATAGGTAAAGGCCCCAGACACCTGACCCACTAATGAACAGTAACCAAGGTAAACTTGTTGGAAAATTAAAGTATTTATAGATTAGATTTGACTTTTCTTGATAATTATTGGTGATGTTAGTTTGAATTTTATTACATTTAATTTCTATTCATCAAGCGATTACCAAAACATGAATATTACAAAGACACCAAGAACACAAGGTATAAAACCCTAGTTTCATAGTCGAGAGAGATATTAAGCCAAAAAATCAAAATTTCCTTGCTTTTAACTTCCTCTTGTATTCTTTTCCTTTGCTCTTGTTGCTTCCTTTTTATTTCTTGATATTGAACTTCAGAAGTGTGTAAAAATGAGTCAAACTCTCTTCCTTTATATAAAATTCTTATGCGGTCGAATAGGCGTCTCCTAGGCCGACTTGGTCTTGGAAGTAATTTTGATTTTCAAGATTCAAAAATAATTTCTTTTTCTTGTTACAAGTTTCCAAAATGGGTCTTATACATATGACAAAGACTCTTTTGACTCAATAAACCCTAGGAGCATGAAGAACATGCTTGACCTAGTGACAAATCAATTTGAGCATGAAACCTATGCTTAAAATAATAATTCTTTTTATCTTTTTACAAATATATCCAATGTCACAAGTACAAAGGAAATTATGAAGAGAGAATCAAATTAGATTCCCCAAAAATCCCTCTTAACTAGGGAGGTATTCATAATTACATAACTAATACAAGGAATAAGAGTTGGATTGGTAAGAAATATTTAAGCATCAACATCATAACCAACATTAACAATATAAAATTGCCTTAATTAACAAGTTCTACTTATACTAGAGCATAATGATGGGAGGTTTTATGTGAGACACCATTAAGGCACATATTGCATCCAGATGTTCACTTGGTATGTCCTTTTACGACTATTCTTATCTTGGATTTCTAATCCTCAGATAATATATTTCCTCTTCAACCACTCTTGTCTTGGATACCTTTACAATCCTCAAAGAGTGTCAGTCCACAAGATTACTTACTATCTTGGATTATCTATACTCAAAGAATATTGATCCCAAATGATTATCCAATCCTCCATTATCCCTCCTAGTTCCTTTAGTAGACTTATGAATATTAGTCCTAGTATAGTACATGACACATGGAGAATATGATGTCTAACATCACTCCCTCTCAACTAGAGAGGAGATCCTCATCCCCTCTTGATTAGGGAATAGATCCTCAGTCCTTATCAAATATTTAAGGAGAATTATTAGTCCCTCTCAAGCATAGAGGATATTCCTTACTTCCTTTTAACTAGGAATAACCAAAATATTTTTATCTTGTCTAAAAATTCATCAATACATCAACTACTAGGTATTTTATAGATATCTTCAAGTAGCTGCATGGCTCCTCCTTTACTTTTCCTCTCATCATATTGAGTTTTTATCTTTCTAGATGTAATGGAGCCAAACTCTTTCTTCAATTTGTGACAGGGTTTAGGCCATCAACCGTTCATATCACTTTCCTCTAGTTATCATAAAAAAAGGCACTATATTGAGCTAATCAAAGTAAAGCTAGTCATAACTACCTCTAATGATGAAATTATCTTCAGAAACATAATCATCAGGTTATCCTTTTGTGCTTCCACCTTTCAATCCAAATACTATGTAGACATATTGATCACATAATCCTCCAAGGATTACCAAAGCCATCCACTCAATCCATGTATTAATTGAATTGAGTTCAAAACAAACAGATGTATATACACTTGTCTTAACTGCCATTATGTATTATCCAACATTATTCCAGGTAGAAAAAATATATACTAACTAGATGACCAATACCAAAACATCAATATCATAATTACCTCAACAAGATGGCCTTTTTTTCAAGATATCATATTTTGATTACTTGTTCCACTGAGATGAACATCCTTCTGCATGCTATATCTCCATATTATATCACAATTCTTCTCCATGCCATGAACCAAAAAAATATTCAATAGCTTTTCCTTGATGTTGTCATAGCCAACCTACTTAATTTCTTCAAGAAACCATTTTGAATGTTGATCAACATATTCATGTCTATATGGAAGATATTTCTTCAATCAAGACATACCATGATCATGTTATTGGGCACATTTCTGGAACCAAATCTTTATGATTTCATAATCTCTTTGCATGATATATCTTCATGTTATACTTTTGTTTCTATCCTTTCAATCATCAGTCAGTGTGTCAAACAATCTTCAATAGAGCCCCCTGAAATTGTCATTCTTTCATCCTTCAAGGTATTACATAAGATGTTGACAAATTATCATAAATCATATCTCTATATATTGAGTAACTAAATAGAATGGTTATTTACCCAATCTTTATTCAAGACTCACCAAGCTCATGCTCTAAAGCATATCTATTACCACAATATTTGCAAATATTTCTTCTTTTCTAATGAAATATATCTTAAGGATATTCATATAATCATTTAATAAGTCTTTTCATATTTCATATTTCTTTCTTTGATCTAGTCTATTTTTTTATCATCCTTAATATTTTCATTAAAGAATCCTGAAAACCTTCATTTTATGTGCCTACAATTCTCATTAGAAAGTACAACTAAAATATACAAATGTTGAAAATGGCATCAAGAAGGATTTTAATTTAATTTCCCTTTAATTAAATTAGAATAAAATTGTAATTCCACATCACATGAAAACTTGCATGAGTTAACTAAGTTAGGACGACTTAGTTGGTTCAGTTAATTCGAGTTGAGGGTCAACTAGAGGCATGTAGAGTGTCTCCTACATTATAGGGGCCCTGGTTGAGTTTATTTTTAGTTGTAAGTAATTAAATCATATTATCTAAGTTAAATTCAACTAAACTAGTTCTAATTTATGTAGGAACAAGTAGGAGGTTAAACAATTAGGTTTCGCTTCATATGTTCAGCCAGTTAACTGATAATTCAATCATAAATAACTCATGCATGTTAGTTCTAAGAAAGACCTAGTTAAGATTGGAGTTCAAGGGCAATGTACTATCAGTTGTATAATCATCTAAATTGTATAGGTGGTGCATGCAGTCAGAGGAAGGCCCTTAATGTATTGCGCAATATGGATTGGGAATTTACCTAATTAATAGGGCCTAATTACCCAAGGACACCGCGTAAGGAAATAGGGATCCTGAAGGGCAGAAAATTGGTTAAGTATTGAACCAGGCTTGTCTAAGAATCAATGAGATTGATACAGATGGTGTAAAGGTTTCCCAGATTGGAGAAAAGCATTATAATGTTCTCATATTCTTTGGCTTATGAAATATACATATAGCAGGGTTTTTAGCTGAGGTTTTCCTTAGATAAATCTTTGTGTTGTGTGATGGAAATTATTTTTCTTTCATGTTTTGTGATTTCAAGATCTAATTGGTTTTGACAATTTGTAGAGTAGATTCAAGTATAATGTTTTAGCATAATACAATTATCAGTTGAATCTACATGGATTTCTACATGGTATCAGAGCAAGAATCACTCTAGAAGATAAGAATATGAGTTTGTTCTGTGCAGGTGAATCAAATTCACAAATATACTCTTCAAGACCAACAACAAAATCAAAATATATTTCTGTGGATTGAGACTCAAATATGCCCTTAAGGGTATTTCAAATTACATATCTTGGAGAGACATGATGGATGAAGTGTTGGAAGACAATAGGTTGAAGGAATTCATAGACAATGATATTCCTAAGCATGCAACAACAAATGCTCAATATCTGGCAGCATGGAAGAAGAACGTAGTAAAGGCAAGAAGGATTATGTTAGAAGGAGTTCGAGATCATATTGTATCGAACCTTCATGGAAAGGAAACTCCATATGCTATGTGGAAGGACTTAAAAAATTTGTTTCAAAATAAAAATGACCACAGGAGGCTGGCACTGAAAGAAAATCTCAGAAAAATAAAGATGGAGGAGGGTTACAAAATACCAAAATACTTGATCAAGTTCACTCAGTGTCGCGATGAGCTTGTAAGTGTTGGTGTTATAGTTTTTGAGGATGATATGGTGACCCTATCACTTCTAGGCCTTCCCAAGAGCTAACAAAACTACTGATATTCGGTGAATGGGAGGGAGAAGCTACCAGAGTGGGAATAGTTGTGGTCTGACTTGGTGCAGGAAGAGATTAGGAGGAACACCAAAGACGGGACCTCTTCCAAAGAAGAAGACTTTGCAATAGTAAGTAAAGGAAACAAATCCAAAGGAAAGAATTCCCAAGGGGAATATAGAAAGAAGAAATACTTTCCCACCATCAAGTGTTTCCACTGTCACGAGTTCGGGAAATATGCCACAAAATGTCTAAAGGAGAAGGTAAGAAAGAAGGAGCCTACATTAGCAACAACAGGCGAAGCTCCAGCTTCACAATTCTAACTTGATTTCACTCTCATTTCATGCATGAAAAGCACTGTAATGGAAAGCATTTGGTATCTCGATAATGCTGCCTCATTCCATATGAAGGGGAATAAAGATCTCTTCCGTGACTTGGAGGAGAAAGACCTGAAGTAGAACATAGAGTTTGGGGATGATGGGAGGTATAGCATGACCAACATCGATACTGTTACCTTTAAGAGGGAGTTTGGATCCCTTCTCAGACTCACATATGTGTTGTTTGTTCCAGGACTAAATAAGAATCTTGTTTCTGTCGCGGTATTGGAAGACCGTGGCTACAATGTGTTTTTTAGAAAAGGAAAGGTTTTCCTTAGACACATCACCACGGGACGAGTGAAGAAGATCGGTTTGTGAGTCAAGAAAATATATGCACTTGAGGTACTAGATGCATACAAATCTTTGAGGAAAAAGGAAAAGGGTAGAGACTTGGTGGTTGAGAGGGAGCATGAATTACCTGTCAACATGCAACCTCAGAAGAAGCCTCAACAAGTTGTAGAGCAACCAAAATTGGAGAAGCAGAGAGGAGACTGAGTGGAGACATCCACTCAAGCATAGACCTCTAGTAGGAGGAAAGTTTTAGCCAAGTGGGCAAATGGAGTATATGCTACCATACCTCTAGGTGAGAGGTGGGGTGAAGTGAAGTCATAGTCCCAAGAGTGCAGAAATTTGGGCAGGGTACATTGAGGTGTTTTTGCCTCATGGATCATTACCCTTGCTACAGGGGCCTGCGGTAAGCAATAGCAGGAGGATTAGTTTCATCTAGATACTGATGAGTGTAGAGTAGTGTTGACAACAACACAATTTTTCCTAGTAGTTAGTTAGAGATATAGTTGATTCAATTTATTTATTTTTGGATGCTTTTCAGTTTTAGAAGTTGCAGTAGCATAACACTAGAGATAAGTGTTGCATGGAGAACATTCCAAAGGTACTAGATCGAGATAGAGTTGAATTACTTTCTTTTTGAGAGGGAGTGTTGAAAATGGCAACAAAAAATCCTGAAAATAGCATCAAGAAGGATTTTATATTAGTTTTCCCTTGAATTAAATTAGAATAAAACTGTAATTCCACATCAAATGACAACTTGTACGAGTTAACTAAGTTAGGATGACTTATTTGGTTCAATTAATTTGATTTGAGGGTCAACTAGAGGCATGTAGAGTGTCTCATACATTATAGGAGCACCAGTTGAGTTTATTTTGAGTGGTAATTAATTAACTCAATTATCGGAGTTAAATTATGTTAAACTAGTTCTAACTGATGGATGAACTAGTAGGAGGTTAAACAGTGGGGTGTCGCTTCATGTGTTCAACCAGTTAACTGATAATTCACTCATAAATAAGTCATTTATTTCAATTACGAGAAATACCCAGTTGATATTGGAGTTCAAGGGAAATGTACTATCAATTGTATAATCATCTGAATTGTACAAGTGGTGCATAATGTTGGAATTATGATGTAAGTGTTGTCCTTGATGGAAACCCACTTGTAACAAGATAAGTATGTGATTGACAGGGTGAGTTAATATATCAATTTAGAGGTGATAAATTGATGGATAAGAATGGAAAAATGTTGGGACAAAGGTTTTCAAGTCAGAGACAAAATATTTTGGAAGGAAAACATTTGAAGAAATATATGCGGGTTATATAAGGCAAAGTCGCGTACACGCGCTAGAAGGAAGAAGAAAAGTCACGTACATTTGGCACACTATGATTATTAAATACCAAGGTTCATTACCATGGTATTAGCCCACAATGTTGAGCGGAGTAACAACTATTTGATCCTGTCAAGGATTACCACCTGCACTAGTATGGTTTTTGCTCAAACTATATAAGGAGGTGAAAATAAAAGTGCTAGAGGTGTGCATGAGTAAGGGTGATTGATGAATAATTCAATCTAAAGTATATTTTCATGGTATGCGCTATAGTTGATTGGTTGATCTGAAATAATTATGCACCCATGAATACAATTATGGATCAAGTTCATTAGACCTGAAATGACTATGTATTACATGATATGTTTATGGGTTGTTTAGATCTATGGTTTGGTGCATGTTTATTAAAATGAATATTATGATATGAGTATGTCTGAAGTTCTAAAGTATTTCACAATCATGAATTAGTTACAAATCTTTATACAGATCTTTACGCGAGTTTGACATAGGTAAGGTGCGTACACACTTGGGTTCAGTTTTGCAGAGTAGCATATATTTTTTGAAGTATGTTGAGATATGTATGTGGGTTTGGTTTTGGAAAAGCACGTATACATGTGAAAATGTTTTATGGAAAGCACATATGAAAACTAGGGTTTCTACAGAAGAATATGTTTGATCAGTTTATACAGTATTGTTATGTTTATGTTGTCTGTCAACAAAGTCTTCATATAGATTTGGGTTGTTTGAGTATGGATGATGGTGCTAGTTGTATGTGATTGAAGATCATTGATTGGTTGGTTGATTAGTTATTCAGTGATTGATTTGGTAAAATTATATGTTTCAGTTCTGATATATGATATTGGGCTTAAATAAGTGTAGTGGGTCCAATATGAAAATCTGATGAAAAGTGGTGGCCTACAAGTTGTAATGTGTTGAATCAGGTTGATCCAGTGTGAAAATTTATGAAACATAGTCCACGGTGGTGCTGAGGGTTGAAGCCTTAAGTGAGGGGGTTGTAGTTCCATTCTAGTGGGTGTTGGTAAATGAGATCAAGGGGTCGTAGCTCCCTTACAATGGGTGCCGATAAACAAGATAAGGGGGTTAGAGCCCCCTTCGAGTTGGAGCTGGAGAACAAGTGAAGGTTATAGCCTTCTACAGGTGGGTATTTGCGTGCTGGTATGAGTCTGCACCAGTACAAGATTGTAAGCCATTTAATTTATAATAAATATTGAAGACAAAGACAAAAACAATGGTGGTTTTCTCCCATATTGGGTTTCCACCTTAAATCTTGGTGTTCATGTGTGTTCCTTATGTGTGATGGTTTACTCTGTTATTACTTCACATGTTTACTGCTTATTAAATGTTCGATTAATGAATAATGCACTAATTTAAGTTAAGTAATTGAAGATTTATCTGAATTATAAGTTTATTGGGTATACATTAGTTTCCTTAATAACAGTCGTATACATACTCTAGTTTGCTTCAGTCAAGTCGCGTACAAAATTCAAAAAATAAAAGTAAAATTTTGTGTGAGTTTGAAAATATTTATCTCTCTCCCCCCCCCCCGCCCCCCCCCCCCCCCCAGTATTTTTCCCAATAATTGGTATCATAGCAGGTCCTTCAGAAGAAGCTTGATTGCTTGAAGGATATCTGTCTCGATGGGAATTCATGAAGGAATATTTACTATCAGGCCACCACTGTTCAATGGAAGTAATATAATCTTCTGGAAGGTACAAGCAAGAGATTATCTGTAATGTCTTGGAGCATATATATGGGGAATCATAGAAGGAGGTTATCAATATCCAACATTCATTCCTACAGATGCAACATGAGAGAAAAGATATGAAACCAATGCAAAAGTTGTCAATGCCTTGTTGAGAAGCCTAACAGAATCAAAATTTTGTGCAAGTCATGCAGCTAAATTCAACAAAGAAGATATGGGACAAGATCATCCAGAGCTATGAAGGCGATGACAAGGTAAAAATTGCTAAAATTAAAACTCAGAATTAAATATGAAACTCTCAAAATGCATAATAATGAAAGTATTGCAAGTTTATTCATGAGAATAGATGAGATTGTGAATTCTATGAGAAATATGGGTGAAAATATAAAATATTCAACTTTAGTAGAGAAAATATTGAGATCTCTAACTCCCAAGTTCGAGGCAAAAGTGTCTGCCATTGAAGAAAAGCCAGATATGCAGAACCTTACTGTTGTACAACTCCATGGGAATCTAACAACCTTTGAAACGAGAAAAGGAGAACCTTCAGAAATCAAAGAAGTTAGGTTTAAAGCAACCAAAAAAGGAAAGGAAAAGGAAGTTCTCAAGGAATCAAGTTATATATCTGAAGAAGATGAAGCAAATTTTGTGAGGGAACTCCAACCAGGTATAGGGAGGTTTAGAGGTAAGCTTTCCCTCAAGTGTTTTGCTTGTGGTAGAGTTGGTCATTATGCTGCTAACTGTCCTTATAAATAAAATCATGAAAAAGGGAAACATTTTGAAAATAAGAGAAGCTATTATACAAATGAAGATAGTTATGGTTTATCAATTGGAGAAAAAGGAGAGTTTGATCAAGATATTCAAGTGCTTATGGAATTTAGTATTAATGAATCTGATGAAAATTTCATAGATTCCCTATAAGATAAGGATCCTTTTATTAAAGAATATCCTAGATCATGGCAGAAAGGATGGTTTCGTGGATGTTGTTTCTCTTGTAACTCTTTTTGTCATAAGGCCACTAATTGCAGGTTAAGGATGGTTTCATGGATGTTGTTTCTCTTGTAACTCTTTTTTTCATAAGGCCACTAATTACAGGTTAAGTATGTTCAAAAGAACCAGGAGATTGGATAAGTTCCAACACATAATAAGAAATTTTAAGCAAATTCGGAGAAAGAAGAAACACTGATCATAAACGTAGGGAATATTGACCCTACTTCACTCACCTAGTTCTAAATACTATTTCTCTTAGTGACTACAGGAGTGATGTGAGATACATTATTGGGATCAGTAATGTATCATCACATGGGGAGAAAAAATGGTGATTACCATGGTTGGTTTGGTAATTATGGTTTTTTATATTTCTGACAGTGCATTTGATGTGAAAACATAAGACATGTACATACTGTACAAGCTCAGGGGGCACCGAGGCTGTGAAATTTTCAGTTTTTCACCATTTTTTTACGTAGATCCATTGAAATATAGTCGCACATGTACGCGAGTTCCTTTGCAGAAAGTCGTGTATGTTTTTCTTTGATAGAAAAATAGCGAGACAGACTCAAGAACAAACTCTGATATGCTTATGATAGTTGTTTTTTGATTTTCTTGCTATGATGTTGATGGTTATTACTGATGCAATATTGAGTTGTGAGGATCAATGAGTTTGACATTGATGATTATCTATTTTGTGAAGATTCTTTGATGTATGACAGTGAACATGTAGCACAATTTTAATGGGAGCATTAGCCTTGCTGGTTATAATGCATTGTTGGCATTAAGTTTAAGATGATGCCGGATATGATCATGCGTTTCATTGATGATGTTGTTGCCATGGATGATACTTCATTGCCTTATCTTATGTCATGATGCTATGATCTATCACTAGCGAGGTATTTTTGTCTTGGTTATAGATGTCATATCTGTCATTTTATGTAAAGTTCATGTAGAGACCTATGATGTAATAATTGTCATATTTAGTCATGTATGGACTTTTGGGGTCATATCAAATATGTAATCCCACTTTTTTGGGTGATTGAGTCAAATATGTAATCCCACTTGGTTGGGTGGTGGATGTATATGTGAGTCCTTGGTGATAGGGAATATCACACTCAGTTGATTCATAGAGTCATGTACTTCATTGAAATTTTTTCGGAAGATTCAACGTGTGATTAGGGGGAGCATGGTCAATATAGTGCAGATCAGATCTATCGTGCTCATATCTCTACAAGGAAAGAGAAACCTTGTTTCAGCATTGGTCCACCCTTTTCCCTTGATGTCAAAGGGGGAGAGTAGCTTGGTTGTTTAATAATTCTTAGATTGATGTGTCTTACAGGTATCTATAGATTGTAGTGATCAAACACCAACATGGTTTCCATCAAGTCCAAGGGGTGATTGCTGGAATTATGATGTATGTGTTTTCCTTGATGGAAACCCACTTGTAACGAGATAAGTATGTGATTGATAAGGTGAGTTCACATATCAATTCGGAGGTGACACATTGATGGATCAGAATGATAGAATGTTGGGAAAAAGGTTTGCAATTCAGAGATAAAATATTTATGAAGGAAAATATTTTAAGGAATATACATGGGTTATGTAAGGCAAAGTTGGGTACACACGCAGGAAGGAAGAAGAAAAGTTGCATACATTTGGCGCACTATGATTATTAAATACCAAAGGTGCTTACCATGGTATTAGCCGACAATATTGAGTAGAGTAACGACTATTTGATCTATTCTAGGATTACCACCGACACTAGTGTGGTTTTGGCTCATGGTATTGGCTAAGGCTCAAACTATATAAGGAGGTGAAGATCAAAGTGTTAGAGGTGTTCATGAGTAAGGGTGGTTGATGAATACTTCTATCTGAAGTATATTTTCATGGTATGGGCTATAGTTGATTGGTTGATCTGAAATAATTATGCAGTCGTGAATATAGTGATGGATCATGATCATTAGAACTGAAAAGAATATGTATTGCATGATTTGTTTATGGGTTGTTTAGATATGTGATTTGGTGCATGTTTATTACAGTTAATTTTATGATCTGAGTATGTATGAAGTTCTAAAGTATTGCGCATTAATGAATTAGTTGCAGATTTGTACGCAATTTTGACACAGGAAAAGCACATACACACGCGAGTTCAGTTTTGCACAGTAATGTATGTTTTCTGAAGTATGTTGATATTTGTATGTGGATTTGGTTCTAGATAAGCACGTGCACATGCAGAAATGTTTTATGGAAATCACATATGAAAAACAAGGTTTCTGCTAAAGAATATGTCTAATTAGTTTATACAATATTGTTGTGTTTATGTTGTCTGTCAATGCAGTCTTCATATAGATATGGGTTGTTTGAGTATTGATGATGGTGCTAGTTGTATGTGATTAAATATCAGTGATTGGTTGGTTTATTGGTGATTCAATAATTGATTTGGTACAATTTTATGTTTCAATTATGATATATGATATTGGGCATTAATGAGTCTAGTGGGCCCAGTCTGAAAATATGATGAAAAGTGGCCTACAAGTTGTAATGTGTTGAAGTAGGTGGATCCAGTGTGACAATTTATGAAACATGGTGGTGCTGAGGGTTGGAGCCTTCAGTGAGGGGGTTTTAGCTCCATTCCATTAGGTGATGATAAACAAGATTAGGGGGACATAGCTCCCTTCCAGTGGGTGATGGTAAAAATGATTAGGGGGTTGGAGCTCCCTTCTAGTTGGAGCTGGAGAATGAGTGAAGATTGTAGCCTTCTCTAGGTGGGTACATGCGTGCTGGTATGAGTCAATGCTAGTACAATATTTTAATAATTTTTTTATAATAAATATTGATGACAAAGATGACAACAACTGTGGTTTTCTCCCACATTGGCTTTCCATCTTAAATCCTGGTATTCATGTGTGATGGTTTACTCTGTTCTTACTACACATGTTTACTGCTTATTATGTCTGATGAATCAATAATGCATTGGTTTAAGTCAAGTAATTGAATATTTATTTGAATTATAAGTTTAATGGGTATACGCTAGTTTCCTTAATAATAGGTGCATACATATGATAGTTTTCTTCAATAAAGTCGTGTACATAATTCAGAAAATAAAAGTAAAATCTTGTGTGAGTTTGAAAATAATGACTCACCGCCCCCCCCTCTCAGTATTTTTCCCAACACATACAGTTAGAGGAAGGCCCCTAATGGATTGTGCAATATGGATTGGAAATTTCCCTAATTAAGAGGGCCTAATTAACCAAGAAAAAATTTCAAGGAAATAGGGATCCTGGAGGGAAAAAAGTATTGAACTAGGCTTGTCTAGGAATCATTGAGACTGATAGATATAGTGCATAGGCTTCTAAGCTTGGAGAAAAGAATTGTAATATTGTCATATTCTTTGGCTTATGCAGTATACATATAGAGGGGCTTTTAGTTGAGGCTTTCCCCAGTTAAATCTTTGTGTTGTGCTATTGAAATTCTCTCTTTCATGTTTTGTAATTTCAAGATCTAAATTGGTTTCCACAATTGGTAGAGTAGATTCAAGTATAATGTTTTAGCATATTACAATTATCAGTTGAATCTACGTTGATTTTCTACAAAAAATACAAGATCAATCTTACCAATCTAGGGTTTTCCACTATTTATTAAAAAAAATGTGGCACTAGGGTTATAGTTACAAACCCTAGATATTCCTTGGTCCATCCCTCATTAGGGTTTTTACTTTAGCAGAAATACCCAGTCCTAGGGTTTTTAATTCAATATTTCTCAATACAACCCTTGTTAGGGTTTAACACATACCCTAGAATTTATACTTTCAAGACTAGGTTTTAATATCAAGGAATATTCAACCCTACAAACCTTAGATACCATTTCCAAGAGCTAGGTTTCTTTGCAAGAATCAAATAGCTGGGTTTAGGATTTTCTAGCTTATTCCTTTCTATGGTTAATTTAAAAACTCTAAGTACAAATATTTTTCAAGGATTTAAAATCCTTAGAAAATTTCCTAGTCATCAATACCTACTGCAAAGGAATTACAAAACCTTACTGCAAAAACCCTAACCGTAATATATACATGAATCATATGCAAAGAATACATAACTTAGTCTTCCATGATTACCAGGAGTTTCATAAAAAATATATTTGAACTTCAAATCATTCGATCCTTCATGCCTTCTTCAGGAACATCCTTTGCTACTTTATCTTCTTTCACTAGATATGATTTTAGACTTTGATCTCTAGAAATTCCTTCAAGTTTGGATAAATGATGGAATAATATTATCACCCTCCACTGAAGAAGGATCACAATTATGTCATGTATAAAGGTTATTTCTATATATCCAATTCACTCTTATGTAACCATGCATGTCGAGGAGGCAACCTCCTTTACATTACATAAATGAACAATTTTTGGATGATACAAATGAAAAAACCTCCTTCTATATATAGGAGTCCATGGGGTCACAATATAATCCTAGCCGACCTAAAAATAATAATTTAACGACACAATAATAACAATATTGGGGTTACAAGGTTACAACAATAAAAATAAGGGGGTTACACTAACAACAATAAGGGACTATACTAGTAATATAGGGACCTAACATACCCCTCTCCTTCAAAAAAGTGTTGTCCTCAACACTTGAGTAGCTTTGGATGCTTCTGTATAAAATTCTCATCCTCGCATGTGGAATCTTCAGTGGGTAAGTTCTTCCACTTGATGAGATACTCTAAAATTGATCGATTTCCTAGTTGTCGAGTTATTCTTTCCGTGACTGCTTCAGGGTCCAATAGGATTTTTCCTTCCTCATCAAAATCTGGAAATATTGTTTGAACTGGAAGTTTGTCCCCTATAACCTTCTTTAAGCATGAAACATGGAAAACTGGATCCACTCGCGAAGAAGCAGGAAGCTCCAATTTGTATGCCATAATACCAATATTTTGCAACACCTTATAAGGACCATAGTACTTTGGAGATAATTTATTATCCTTCTTAGCTTGCTTGAGGGAAATTTGTTTGTATGGTTGTAGTCATAAAAATACCCAGTCTCCTACATCAAAACTTCTCTCGCTGCGATGTTGATTTTCTTGTTGTTTCATTCGATTTTGTGCCAAATTTATGTTATCATTTAAGAGTTGGAGAACTTCTTGTTGATGCTCGATGTGATATTCCACTTCTTGAACCTTAGAATTTTCTCTTAAAGAATAAAATTCATAAAGTTCCATAAATGGGGTCATTTTTGCTGCAATATGGAAGGAAGTGTTATACCACCATTCAACGAGAGGTAACCACTTGACCCATTGTGTTTGATTATCAGATAGAAAACACCTAAGATATCCTTCCAAAAATTTATTCACTATCTCATTTTGACCATAAGACTGAGGATGATAAGATGAGCTATGAGCTAGTTGAGTATCCAAACAAGAAAATAATTCTATCCAAAAATTTCCAGTAAAATTGGGATCTCTATCACTTACAATAATCTTTGGGTTTCCATATAGCTTTTGAATTTTTTCCATAAATGCAGTAGCAACTGTACTTGCTTTAAATTGATGAGATAATGCACAAAATTGTGCATACTTGATAAGTCTATCAAATACCACCATGATGACACCCTTTCCTTCGGACTTAGGTAAACCTATGATAAAATCCATTGAAATCTCCTCCCAATGTTGACTTGGAATGGATAAAGGTTGTAGAAGACCCTGGGTCTTAATTTTCTCAACTTTATTTTGCTGGAAAACCAAAAATTCTGCCACAAAATTTTGAATATTAGATTTAAGGCCATCCCAAAAAAAATATTTCTTCACCCTGTGGTAAGTTTTTAAAAATCCCGAGTGCCCTCCTAAAGGACAAGTGTGCAATTCCAAAATAATATTTTGTTTTAGTTGGGAATTCTTGAAAATATATAAGCAATCTTTGTACCATAAGGAATCATTTTTATAACTAAATGTATAAGATGTACTAGTATCTTGTTGCAAATTTTGAATGAGTGTCCACACTTCTTCATCCTTCTTCCATTCATCCCTTGCTTCAGTTATCCAATCTGGTTGGATAATAGAAATGACACAAAGAAATGCTTCCACCTCTTCATCCTTTCTTGAGAGTGCATCTACAACAAAATTTAGCTTCCATTTTTTATAAATGATCTCAAAGTCATAACCCAATATCTTTGTGACCCATTTTTGCTGCTCTTCTGAAGATATTATTTGTTCCAAAAAGTGTTTAAGACTATCGTGATCAATTTTTACCTTGAAGTGTCTTCCCATTAAGTAAGGTCGCCATTTCTTTAGTGCATGTAGTATTTCCAACATTTCCTTCTCATAAATAGCTTTCTTTAAATACTTTCCTTTGATTGGATGAATTTAAAAATCAATGGGTCTTCCTTCTTGCATTAAAACAACACCAATTCCATTTCCTGAGGCATCACATTCCACAATAAAGGTTTTTGTGAAGTCTGGTGTAGCTAAGACTGGTGCTAGGTACATTCCCTCTTTAATATGTTAAAAGGCCTTAGTTGGTTTTAGAGTCCATGAAAATACATCTTTATTTCAATAATGTTGTTAGAGGTGCTGTTATTCTCCCATAATTCTTAGCAAAATTGTGATAATAACCTGTTAACTCGAGAAATCCTCGCAACTTCTTTATGGTTGTGGGGACTTTCCATTCCTTAATGGCTTTAATTTTTTTAGGGTCTACCTTAACGCCCTCGTGAGATACAATATGACCCAGATATTCCACCTCTTGTACTCCAAAGAAACATTTTGATGTTTTTGCATATAATTGTTTCTCCTCCAATAGTTTGAGCACCCTGTCAACATGTTGAACATGATCCTTCCAAGACCTGCTGTAGATTAGTATGTCATCAAAAAATACTAGCACAAATTTTCTAAGGAATGGTTTAAAAATGGAATTCATCAACCTTTGAAATGTAGAAGGTACATTGGTAAGGCCAAAAGGCATGACCAAAAATTCATAATGACCCTCATGAGTTCGAAATGTTGTTTTCAGAATATCTTCAGTCTTCATTCTAATTTGATGATATGATGAATGAACATCCAACTTGGTAAAATAAATAGCTCCATGTAATTCATCCAATAATTCATCCATCACAAGAATGGGAAATTTATCTTTAACAGTGAGATTATTGAGCTCCCTATAATCCTACACATGCGCCATGATCCATCCTTCTTGTGCAGCAATACTACTGGAGCAGAGAAAGAACTTTGACTAGGTTGAATTATACTAGCCTCTAACATTTCTACAATCATATGTTCAATTTCACTCTTTTGGACATAAGGATATTTGTAAGGCCTGATGTTTGGAGGAACACTTCCTGGAATCAAATGAATAGCATGATCATGATCACGAATAGGTGGGAGCCCTTTGGGAGTTTTAAACACCTTGGAATGATTGTCCAAGATTTTTTGGAGATCTGGAGAAATAAATGATTTTGATGTTGGAAATTCTAGTGAGCATATTTGTGAAATTATGTCTCGTTGTTCTTTCTTCAGAAGCTTTGTCATGACATTAGAGCTTATTATCTTTCCTGGATTCCCTGCGATACCTTGTAATTCAATTTCCTTTCCTTCCGAAAAAAAATTCAAGAAATGTTCTTGAAAATTAAAAGCTACCATCCCCAAAGATTGTAACCATTGTACTCTTAGTACAACATCAACACCTCCCATTGGAATGGAAAGCATTGGACTATTCAATACATATTCCCCCATGGTTAGCTTGATAATGTGGCATTTTCCAGAGCAATTTATAGTTCCTCCATTTGCACCCATCACTTGAAATTCTGGTGCTGGGTATAGGAAACAATTCAATTCGTTGGCTACCTTACAATGAATAAAATTATGGGTACTACCCAAATCAATCAACACTATTACCTTTTTATTCTTGCTATGTCCTTCTATCCTGAGAGTTTGAGGAGTGGTAATTCATGCCAATGCATTACACGATATGGTCAGACTCATTTCTTCTTCTTCTAGAGTTGGTTCCTAGTGTATATCATCTTCTTTTGAAGTTTCTTGTTCATTTTCTTCCTCCTCTTCACAATCTATGTAAAATAATTTCTTCTTAGCACACTCATGACCTTTAGTGTATTTTCTATCACAGCTGTAGCAAAGCCCTTTTGCTATTTTTTCTTCCAATTTTTCTGGTGTCAACCTTGTAGGTTGTGGAAGTCTAGGAGTAGCAACACTTCCATCTTTATTGATGTGAGTGGTAGGCTTCCTTGTCGCCATAATTTTACATTCAATTTTTCTTGCCAACTTGAATGCCTTCTCCAATGAAACAGGTTCCCAAACACAAACTTCATGTTGGATGTTATCCTTTAAATTCCCTATGAAGACATCAATCCTGTGTTCCTTTGGAATATCAGTTACCCTTATATTCAATTTTTGGAAGTCCTCAATGTGCTCCACCACTGAACCCTTTTGTTTGAGATTTATCAATTGGCTAAAGAAGGTATTTCTCTTTGTATCCTCATAATGTGCTATCATTTCCTCTGTAAAAATTGACCAAATGACAATTTTTTATGGGAGCAAAGCCATCGATACCATACAAATGTATTTTTTCTAAATGTAAAGTTTCAATGCATACCTTTTGTGTGTTTTGCACATTATTGAGATCAAAATATTGCTCAATATGTAGTATCCATGTTACGGGATCCTTGCCATCAAACTTCCTCATGTCCAAGTTTGGAATATGGTGGTTATTCAATCCACCATTAGAGTTTATGAAATCACAATTAACATTTATTCTGTTCTCATCACGAGTTTCCTCCACTATCTTTCCACCATTAGGAATCATTTCTTGTATTAACCTTGTCATCAAACTTTCCATGTTTTCTTTTAGATCATTCTTCATATCTTCCATGTTGTCTTTCATTTTTCATTGATCTTAGCTTCCATGTCATCCATCTTAGCTTCCATGCCATCCATCTTAGCTTCCACGCCTTTCTTCAAACCATCCATCTTAGCTTCCATGCCTTTCTTCAAAACTTCCATTTCATTTTTTTTTGCTCTTTGCGAGAGTAGAATTTGGTGCACTTGCTCTTGTAATTTTGGTATGTCATGTTGCGCTTCTTCCTCTTCATGATTCATAGTAGAGCCTTCTGAAGGCTTAATGGGTGTTGAATTATTTTTAGGTGGAATTTAGAACCCAATACTGATATCTATGCTTTAATATTCCCTTGGAATCACTTCAAACTAATTTTTCACACAAGACTTATACAATTCGAAAAAAAAATACACACCTTTTTCTTGGTTTTGAGGATCTCGACATTGAAACTGAATTATATTTGTAATTTTGAATCTTAAATATCTGAAATTTGGCCCTGTAGTAGCCCTATGAATCTTCTTTCGAATGCCACAGGTCTGACCTGATTTGGATTCTTCAACAAAAAGTTATGCCCAATCTCCCACAATGACCTAATTATAGACTAGTTCAGTAGAGAAAAATTGTACGACATGCCACGTGTCACTATGTCCTCCTTCGGCTCTAAAATTGATACAAAGGAAACTACCATCCGTGTAATTATGGCCACTTTTTACAGAATTCCAATCCTATTCTCAGAGAGATAGTTATGACGATTTTCCCACGGTCACCTCTTTGTGATGAAATTCGGGAGCCTGAAGAAACCCTAACTTACAAAGATCATAACTCTGAAAAAGTTGCGAACCAAGATCTAAAATTTTTACAGGGCGCTCCTCAGGATTTCAGCTTCGTTCTGTAAAAATTTCAGCTTCTTAACCTTCGTAGAAAAAACTTTATAGCGAAAATTACACGATGACCTATTTAGGTGAAATTCGGGAGCCTGAAAACACCCTAACTTCCATAGACCATATATCCTAAAATAGTGCGAACCAAGATCTGAAAATTTTCAAGACGTTCCTTAGGATTTTGAATTTTCTCTGTAAAAATTTCAGCTTTTGAACCTTCATAGAAAAAAATTTATAGCGAAAATTCCATGATGACATGTTTGGAGCAACGAAACCCTAGAATCCAAAGCTCTGATACCAAATGTTATGAATCCAGCTCCAAAAATATAAGAAAAGAGAGATCAATGCCTTAGAAATAAGCCAGTTTGAGGGGGAAACATCCTTTACTTTACATAAATGAATAATTCTTGGATGATACAAATGACAAAACCTCCTTCTATATATAGGAGTCCATGTGGTCACAATATAGTTCTTGCCGACCTAACAATAATAATGTAAGGGCACAATAATAACAATATTGGGGTTATAGGGGTACAACAATAATAATAAGGGGGTTACACTAACAACAATAAGGGACTGTAATATTAATATAGGGACCTAGCAAAATAATTCCTCATTATGAAAGCACTAAATATTATAATGATAATAACAAAATAGTATTTATAGAGTTTAGGGAAGGATTTCCTCTAGGAGTAGAATGACGCTGCAACTGTTTTCTCTCTACACCCAACTGCATATGGTTAGGTTTTCAGATTTTGGTTAATTGCGCTATGATTTCGCGGTGTTGAAAGAGGACTGCTGGTTCCTATATTGCTTCTAGGCACCTGGGGATACCTGCATTGGGCTTTTGTGAATTCTTGGGAGCTGTCACCCGACCGTTTCTTCCAATGCTACCTATCACCATTTTTCAGCTGAAATGGAGGATAAATTAGTTGACTACTCATTGGATCCCTTTGATTCAGTGTCGATATGGAAAAATACTCCCTCACACATGTCCCCCCCCCACTTCATCGTTTACCCTGCAACTCCCAACCTCACTAGCAGGTGACTTTGGGATTTCGATGGCGGCACTTTATTTGTTATCCAGTCCCCCGTCCCTCCTGTTGACAGTTGGGTCTCCTTAATATTCCTTGTTTTTTGATTTTTTTCCCAGCTGCTCCTCCCATACTTCGCTATCTGACACCATTGCCCTTTCCATGACCTCTTTACAATTTCTCTCTTCTTTCTTGGGAGTGCCCTCTACATCCTTTTCTCTTGATATAGGGTCCTTTCTAGCTGTGATCGTCTTTCCACCTTCTCTTTAGGAAGAAAGTCCCTCACACACTCTTCCTTTTTCCATCTGTTATCCTGCTTCTGCTCACCCGGCCTCTTTCCCTCCTACCTCTGGTTTCTTTGAGGGTTCTCTATCGTGCTCTAATCAAGGGGTCAAAATTAGGGTATCTACATATTAGGGTTTGGCTGCGGATGAGCTTGCTATCTCTAAACCCGGGAGATCCTTTCGAAATACCAAGAAATCTAAGTGTGTTAAGTTCGGTAACAAGAAGATTTCTATGATTCTTGGAGACGAGATACAGATGGGGGAAGTTCTGGAAATAATGGATTGGGTTCTAGTTGGGTGGGTCTGAGGATGCTCCTATAACTCTGTGAGACTTCGATAATGGATAATGGAGATTGGGGGACATATCCTTGAAGAATTACCTACTACAGTCACTTTATCGTGTGGCTGGTTTGCAATCAATTTCCAATGTCTTGAATATACTCAATGGATCCTTTATCGATACTGGCACATTGAAATGGAATTGGTGCTTCTCAAAAGATGGAGTCATATATTTTATCTGAACCGTGAAAAATTGGGGTCTGGTTCAATTTGGGTTTGCCTACCTGGATTACCATTACATCTCTGGACTGAGAACATTTTCAAGTGATAAATCATATATTGTTTATGGTTATATGACCTTGGATAGTATTTTGGTCCACCTAGATACCTAGGAAGGTTTGAAGGTTGACATTCACATTCAATGTTGGAACTTCTCTCGTTGAGTGTGTGCCCTTTAGGTGTAGGAATTGTCACAAGGTTGGGCACCTTTACAAGGAATTCCCAATGTTAACTATATCTTATGTAGCTGATTCATAGGGGGACAAACCTGGGGCGAACCTCCTGATGGATCCTTAGGCTCATAGGTCCTCCAAATTGGTGGGATGTCCTCACAAAGATAAAGATTTTATTGCCTCTACAGGCTCGACACTTGTTCACCCACTTATCCTTGGATCACCTGATCTCATGCAGTTGTTGCTGGTCTCACTTCGGGTAATCCATCCTCCTCCTATCCTTTTATTTCTTCTTTTGTTTCAGATGCATTTTGTTTTGGTACTTCCTCTCCTTGCATCACATCTTTGGCATCTGTTCAACCCCATTTTTATTGTCCCATTTCTACGATTACCCTAACCTATTCGAATATTCCCCCATATATCCCTGATATTACATCCACCCTCCCTCTATCTGAAGCCCCATATGATTCTAGGATGTGTCTTTCCTATTGTCTTCACTCTTGGGACAAGGCTCGACCTATTTCTACAGGAGGTCTAGGAATTGTCCCCCCATCTCAACCCCCCAACTCTTTCTGAGGAAGATAATCCTAAATCTCCAAGGCCATTCTTCATGTTGGATTGGATGTGTATAAAGATAGGAAATAATATCTAGACAGGTTCCTTAGAGCATCGATCACCCTCTCCTTAGTCTCTCAATTAAGTGTCTCTCTTTCAATTGTCTAGGGTTGGCTAGTTCTGCAAAAAAACTAGCACTCAGAAGGATCCTTTATCTTGATATGGTGGATATTATATTCTTAGAGGAAAAAATTGGACTTATTGATCAGATTGTCCCAACTCTTCAAGGCCTTAGGCATGGCTAGAAATTTTATGCACTTGATGTTAGAGGGTAGTCCAGTGGCACTGCTTTGGGCTTCAATCCGAGATCTGTAAAATTGATTAACTCTTGGGGCGATGATGGATTTATTGGGGTGGAAATTCCATCTTATGATCTGGGATTGGAGATTCGATTGTTTAATGTGTATGGTACCTGTACTAATCAGGCTGGGTTATGGGAGAAATTTCTCAACACTTCATTTATGCAAGATGACAACATTATGGGGGGTGATATCAATTTTTCTATTGGAAAATTTGAATCTTGGGGTCATTCCGCTTAGATTGATTGTCTATTTGAGAATTTTGGTGCACTCCTAGAGGATCATCATCTCATTGATATCCCTCTGGCTCAAATTCAACCTACCTGGCGTAATCATAGAGTGGGTGATGCTATACTGGTCAGAAGACTGGAACAACTTCTCATTAAAGAAGCCATTTTGGTTAGGATCTCCTCATATCAACAATGGGTGGGATCGAGAGGTATTTCAGATCAATCCCCTATATATCTATAAATTTCGGGAATCTCATGCAAACCTAAAGCTCCCTTCAAATTCAATGCGACATGGCTTAAAGATGGGGAGTATATTCATCTAGTTTTTTTATTATTGGGCATCACACCCACCTATACCTGGACAATATTATACATCCTCCTTTGCCTCAAAGTTACTTGAAATTAAAAATCTAACTATTGAATGTGCAAAGGCCAAAAAGGAGAGGGAAAACCACACAATTCAATCCATTGAACAAGAATTGGCATCATTGGAATCAATGGATGGCAAGGGTTTTGAATCAGATGCCTACAAAGCTCGACTTACACACTTGGAAGCTGAGAGGACTCGCATCTTAAAGGATAGAGAAGAAAATTGGAGACTTAGAAGTCGAGATATTTGGTTGCAGGCAGGGGATGATAATACCAAGTTTTACCATTAATTGTCCAATGGTCATCGTGCTATTAACACGATCTGGCATCTGGAGAATGATGTCGGTCAGAGAGTTTAGTATTTTCATCAGTTGGATAATATTGGTAAAGCACATTTCAGTTAGATTTATAAAGTGCCTCAGGTTTCCACTCTTGTAGAGATTATCAAAGTGGCAAGATATTTCCCAGGTTTTTTGATCATGAGGCTGTTGAGGATCTCACTAAACCTGTCACAATGGGGGAACTTGAAGGGACACTCAAATGGTTCAAAAAATATAAGAGTCTGGGTCTAGATGGCTGGACTATTGAGTTCTATATGGCTTTCTTTTATATCCTTGACAATGAAATTATACAAGTTGTTGAAGAATGTCGGGTTTCTAGTTGTATCTATGATGCCTTTAACTAGACCTTTATTTCTCTCATTCCAAAATCTGATTCACCTTGTTCCTTCAACGATTTTCGACCCATTTCCCTCTGCAACTGCATTTATAATATTATTTCCAAGACCATTTCCAATCGACTTAAACCTATTTTATCGAAGCACATATCCGCTGAATAATTCACCTTCCTTCACCAACTCCAGATCCACGAATCTATAAGCACTGCTCAGGAGGTCCTCGACTCCATCAAAATAAAAAAGCTTAAAGGCATTATTCTCAAGATTTACCTAGCCAAGGCTTTTGATCGTATCAATTGGATTTACTTGCGAATGCTATATACTCATCTTGGGTTCCCTATAGCATTTATTAACTGGATAATGTGCTGCATATCTAATGTCTCTTTCAACATGCTTATTAATGGTTCTGCTTCTCATTTCTTTCATGCCAAGCGGGGACTTAGACAACGCTTCCCTCTCTCACCCTTTATGTTTTTGTTGATTATGGAGGGTAAAAGTAGGCTTATCTTTGAGGATTAAAGATTTGGTAGATTATTGGGTATCAAAATTGTTGGAAGATGTATTATATCCCATATATTATTTGTAGATTATGTGCTTATTTTTCTTAATGGATCGATTGGGGATTCATCTGATTTATTCACTGTTTTAAAATACTTATGTCTAGCTACAGGTATGGATTGCAATAATCATAAATCAACCATGACTACTGTTGGATGCTCCATACAAGAAACAACTTATGTTCACGAAAGATATCCTTCATTTTTATGAAAGCCTCAAATATCTCGGTTTTAGAATTAAACCTGCAAACTATAGAATTGTGGATTGGACCTAGCTATTTGCTAAGATAGAAAGGAATTAATTTCTGGTACCATCAATGGCTATCTCGAGCACGTCGTCTTATCCTCATCAAAGCTGTGTTGGAAGCAACTTCAGTGTACTTGATGTCTCTGACTTGGATCCCAAAGGGTATCATGTATAGGATTTAATAGTTGTGATATAGATTTTTATGGAAAGGGAACCAGGAGGGTCATACTTTTGCTCAGGTTCGATGGCATCACATTGCTTTGCCTAAGAAATGGGGTGGCTGGGGTATGAAAAATCTGGAAGCTTTTTCCAAAGCACTAGCTACCAAGATGGGTTGGCAGGTGCCTTCCTCACATAATTTATGGTCAAGTGTGGTGCTTCAGAAATATATCTGGCCCTTATGCTTATGGACTGGATCATATTAACCTACTTCGAGCCGAAATAATATATCCAATGTTTGGAGAGATGTATTGATTTCATTTTCAATCATTTGAGATGGACTTGCCTTGAGGACCAGATCAGGTAATTCAACCCGTATTGGATTAGATCCTTGGTCAGGTTATGGAAATACTTATCTTCTTCCTCTAGATATTATCCTTTCCTATTAAACTCAAGTATCACTCGAATTTCTCATATAGCATATCCAAAAAACTCTTCTATCTTCTTCCAAGGTTGGAAATCTACTACATAACTTAATATTCCCGAGATTTGGAGAATTGGTTGGCATTCCTACATATCAGCCCTCTCAGAATCCCATATTTGCATCATTGAAGGAGAGGATGAGCTCATTTGGACACATGCTTTACATGGTGTTTACACTCCTAAGGATGGTTATCAAATCATTTTCTCTGATCATCAGCCTCATGATTTAGATTGGTGGTGGAGAAGTTTATGGAAATTGAAAGCACCTCCCAGAGCTAAGATTTTCATGTGGTGCATTATATGTAATAAGGTTCCTACTGGGGATAATTTACTTAAGAGATATTTCCATGGTCCTTCTTGGCGCTGTTTATGCCATCAGGACTCTAAATCTATTGATAAACTCTTTCTCTTATTTCCATCACATCTTCTTTCTGGGATCAGATTCTCGCACACCTAAAAATTTCTATCAAATGGCAAGGATCAAATGTGCATGAGGCTTGGCAGGTGTGGTGGTCTGTGGCTCAACCTACTAAAGCTCGTATCCTTCGACTCCTTATATACTGGAGCATTTGGATACAACCTAATTATATCATTTTCAGAGACAAAGTTCTTTTATGGCACCATGTTTCTTCACTCCTAATCTCTACCTATATCAGTCTTCTTGATGATGATCACTCTCGCCCAAATCGATTGATTATTGCTGAATCTGTTGATAAAAATAATCCTTGGGCTTATTTTGATGGATCTGCCCAACAAGTTGGTTGTGGAGGGGGTGATATCTTGTACCTAAATGAAAACCATTCATTTAAATTGAATATGGGATTGGGGGATGGGACAAATAATTATGCAGAACTCATTAATCTTCGACACCTCCTTCACTTTACTATTGAAAAATACTGCCATCACATTCATATTTTTTGGGATTCAAAGCTCATCATTAATTGGTTCAATCATATTTCTACCTGTCACGTGCAAACGCTCCAGACTATATTGGAAGAGACTTTACATCTAAAATCACTATTTGACTCCATCGCTTGTAGTCACATTTACAGGGAACACAATATGATTTCCAACGCACTATCCAAGGAGGTCGTGCACCAACCTAGGGGTCAATGGTTGATATTGGAGTGGCATGGACAAGAATTCTTCCAGTACTATCACTGACCATATATGGATTTGCACCAGCATGGGGCTGTCGAGCCCTGCTTTTTGACAATTTTTGCCTGCATATTTTATCATAATATATATCTTTCAACACTTATCATCTATAGATTTTCCCAACGGAAATGTATTTTGATATATTTATCAGAATCCCTATGAGGGATAGATACTTGATAGATTTTGGACTTATGGTAATATTCACATTTTATATGCATAAGCTTATCTAAGCATCTACAACGTGTAATTTTATATCTATTAATGGAAATTACGATTTTTCCTTGTGGAAAAACAAAATAGTATTTATTATATATAAATAAAGACTATTTAATAGTATGTAATAGCCCAGGAGGCGTAGAATAGACAGTGATGGGGTGTACTGTTAAGGCACGTTTTGATGTGAAGGTCACTAGTTTGAAACTCTATTGGAAAAAAATCCATACATGTCAAGGGATGGTGTGGCCCAGGACGGGTGCGATCCCTGAGTGATTTTTTTAGCTTAGATGCCCCTCGGTCATGGTTTCTCAAGCCGAAGGTTAAGCGTGCAGTCATCTCAGGACTCACACAACTTAACAAACTAAAAATAAATAAATAGTATTTAATAACTATATAAAGTTAGTAATATTATAATTATATGATAGTAGTATATAGTATAAATAACTTTGTAGTATTGTACAATAACATTTATTATGATAACTAATACATTATTAATAATTAAATATTATTATAAAATAATATTTATTATAATAATTAATAAATAAATAAATATTTTAGAAGTAATAATAGGGAATAATACATAAAACAAACAGAAAAAACAAAACAAATAATAAAAAGGAGAAATACGAATAATTAAAAAAGAAGAAAGGGGCCAAACTAAAGACAAAATAGGAAGAGGGACGGTGAAACCCAACAAAAAAAAGGGAGAAAAACCCTAAAAACTTAGAGAAAACAAACAAAGCCACAAAATAGAAAAATTATTTAAAAAAGAGAAAAGGAGAAGGTCAAAAAGGAATAGAGGAGGAAGAGAGAAAGGGATAGGACCAAGAGGAGAGAGAGGAATCCTAAAGGAGGAAGGAGACCAAAAAGGCAAAGGATCATGATCAAGGAACAAAGCTGAGGAAAGAGGGAAAAGGGAAGGACGATATAAAATGAGTTCATCCTATTATGATAGATAATAGGGAGCTGTTGAGATTCAACACCCACGACTAGTGCATTAAGCACGTGGTTGCATTCAACACCTGGTTTCATTAAGCACCCAGACTAGGGTGTGGCCCATAATGCTATTTTTGGGTACATGTCTATTTTGATTATCCCTAAATTAAGATGGACATTAAAATGTAATCTATTCTCAATGTGGACTTGAATGAGTTAACTGAAAGTGATAAATTCAGTTAGCTAGTGGATTTCGAGTTAGATGTTGTTGGTGAGGCATGCAGAGTAATTCTAGTTATAACAAAGTTCGAAGTGCAGTGTTGCATGAGTTGGTGCAAGTTGTAAATCAGTTTAACTTAGTTAAGTGAGTTAAAATCAGTTGTGCTAGTTATGCCTGAAGATACAATAGTGAGAGATTTAGTGAATTAAATATTGATTAATTCACAATCAATGATCTCACATGCAACTGAGGATTTACTATTATTAGCTGCATGCATGTCAGATCCAGTGGAGACCCAGTTGAGTTCTAGGTGAAAGGGAGGTTGAATATCAGTTGTAGGATTATTGGCTTACACACATGTAGGAAAACACCCATTGGAGTGCCCATGATACTTGTGTGGTCAAGGTAGACAAGAATTCCTATCTTATAGGGATATTTACCATCAGGGATTGCGCGAGGTAGGAAGGCTGTCTCGAGGCTGAGAATTGACTATGTGTTGGTTAGTTTTGCATATGATAGTGTGAGAAAATTAGCTGAGTACTACAGGGATATTTTGAGAAGATTTTTGTATAAAATTGTTTCATGATCCATGATTAATATACAATAGAATATAGTGGGGTTTTTAGCTGTAAGATTTCCTCGGAAAATTATCTGTGTTGTGTGTTATTGATCTTTCTTCATGTTCATGTGATTAGTGATTGTGTTTTTAATTCCACAAAATATTTGTAGAAGCGATTCAGTATTTAAATTTAGTACATTGTTAGATTGGGTGAATCCAAGATATACATGCTTGTTGTATGATTTCTACATGTTATCAGAGCATAAGAGATTGTAGAAGTAAAGTAGGAGCTGATTTTGTGACTGAATAGAATTCGAATTTGCAGAAAGACTTTCTTGATGCTACAGCTGATTCAAGATCAAAATGGATTTCAATGGCTTGAGGTTAGAGTATGCACTCTAGGGAAGCTTGAACTACATTACTTGGAAGGATAGGATGGAGGCAGTACTCGAAGATAATGGGTTGAAGGAATTCCATTAAGAATGTATAAATTTTGAATAACCGATATATTATTCACCGAGATTCTCCCGATCACACACTATTTTTATCTACATGAACAATACGTAATCTCTTCTATCATTGATCATTAATCATGGAAATAAAAAACAATCGTATGCACACATTAAAAACCATAAACATTCACACATATGAACACAATATTTCATGGGAAATCTTAAAGCTGAAAACCCCCAACTATCTGTATATTATATGTCATAGAGATCATGTAACAATCATTGTACAAAGCTCCTCACAAGTTCTCAGCACAACCTCAAATTTCTCCACACTAATCAAGCTAGATCTAGCAAAACACATGCTCCAATCTCTTCCACCTGATAGCCAGCCTCTATTGCGTAATCAATGCTATAGGATGGCTCATTAAATAACATAAACCACCTGGATTGTACTACACAATCCTCATGGGCTTCTCCAATCACTGGTAGTTGCGAATATGCAACAGTATAGTCACAACTGATAGTTAACCTGCTCTTTCACCTATCTCTGCACTGGTCTCCACTGAAACTGTCCATGCACTGACGTTAACTGATGTATTATTTAGTTGATTAATGAGTTTATAATTAGTGAATTAATTAATAATTAATTCACACCACTCTTCACTAGTGTATTAATCAATTAGACTAAATACAACTAGCTCAACTATGTTTAGATTAGTTAAACTGAACACAACTCCATTAACTCCTCAATCAACTCCACCAAACTCTGTCACATGAGTTCTAACTGAAGTATCCATGCAATAGCTCCACTTAACCCTCAGGAATAGCATAATTCCTTCTATCAGCTCCTGTGCCACATCTGTGCACTTAACTGAAGTGCTCCAAGAGAATAAGATAATGTTTAGAGTCCAAATATTATTAAGAGCTAATAATATTCGACATATCTATTTTCAAAATGCTGTGATCTAAAATGATTACGCAGTAATAAAAATAGAAGTCATCTATTTTTTCCAACTTGACCAACCATCCACAAAATAGCATCTTGCAACTCATGAATGATCGACATGTCTAAAAATAGACTTGCGCCAAAAATAGCCTACGGGCCCATAGTGAAGGTGACTCTTTTCATAAGCTCATCTTTGTTGCAATCTCACCACTCAACATCCTCTCAACAAGCAAGGGATTATGTCCTTACCAGATCTTGTACTCTTGTGGTATTCAAATTTTCTCCTGGTGAGCACCTTCGTCAAGATATCAACATCCTGATCCTCCGTAGGAATGTATGAAAGTAACATGATCTTCCGCTGCACACAATCTCTGATATGATGATACCAGATATCAATGTGTTTAGATCTATCATGAAATACCGGATTAATCGAGAGTTTAATGCAACTCTGATTATCACAATAAATCACAGTAGGATCTAAGTGTGAACCGAACAACCCGACCATGATCTTCCTCATCCATATAGCCTCGCATGCAGCCAAACTCGCTGCCATATACTCGGCCTCTGCTAAACTGAGTGCCATGGATCTCTGCTTCCTGCTGTACCAAGAAACTGTTGTCGACCCAATATTGAAAATCCCTCCAGATGTGCTCTTTCTGTCCATTGGACTCCCTGCCCAATCTGCATCCATAAAGCCACACAACTTCACCTCATCCGACTATATGTACCATAATCCATATCCCGATGTGCCTCTGAGATATCTCAATACATGCTTCCCCGCCTTCCAAAAGAGCTTGGTAGGCTTAACCATAGCTTGTGAAAGCTAGTTAACTGCATAGCATATGTTAGGTCGTGTATTGACCAGATACATAAGCGACCCCACCAACTGTTGATAAATAGTGGCATCCACTACCTTCGCCGAAGAGCATCCTTCTTCCTCCAACCTCCAGGAAGAGGAGTATCAACAGGCTTGCAGCCATGCATGTTGAACTTCTCCAGTATCTCCTGGGCATACTTACACTGAGAAACAAACAGTCCACCACTGCGCTGCCAAATTTCCAATCCCAGGAAATAATGAAGGAGGCCCAAGTCCTTCATCTCAAACTCTTTTGCAAGATCAGCCTTGCATGAGAGTATCAATTGTTCATCAACAATCAGTATCAAATCATCTACATAAAGTACAATGATCAACAACTTACCCTCCACCACTATTTGGTATAGGTTCGGATCCGCCTCACTCTTGGAGAATCCAAGTCCGGTAAAATAACTGTCGATCCATGTGTACCAAGCATGAGGTGCTTGTTTCAACCCATACATCGCTCTCTTGAGCTTGCACACATGTGACTTGCTGCTAAAGATCTCGAAACCTTCAAGCTGCTCTATGTACACATCCTCCTCAATGACTTCGTTGAGGAATGCAGTCTTCACATCCATCTGATGAATGTGCCACCCCATCTGCGCTGAGAGAGCTAGGATGCTCTGTATGGAAGAATACCTTGCGACAGGTGCAAAGGTTTCCTCATAGTCGATCCCCTCAATCTGTGAGAAGCCTTGGGCAACAAATATTTCCTTGTACTTCTCCACACTCCCGTCAGCTGCCTGCTTCACTTTGTAGATCCATCTCGAACCCACCACTAATTTCCCTTCCAGCCTTGGGACAATCTCCCATGCACTGTTTCTGACAATCGAATCATACTCTTCCACCATGGCATCTACCCATGCGGGATCCTCCACAGCTTCCTCGAAAGAGGATGGATCTGTCATGATACACTTGCTCATAAGATCCATGTATCCAGTATACCAGTCAGGTGATTGTCTTTGTCTGCGCTGTGATGTAGGTGCTCCTACAATCCTCTCTGCATCTTGAGCCAGTCGCTTAGATTTTGTAGTGCGCTTCCGCCCTCTGATGGTTGGCGCTGCATGAGTGGTCTCTTCCACTCCATGAACCTCATCTTGTGGCTGATCCACATCCTGAGACTCATCCTTAGGAACTAATAGCTCCTCATATGCATACAAGTGTGGCTCCCTCTCAATCAAACACTTCATGGCTTTCTCCTCATGAAATTTGATATCCCGTCGCACAACAGTCTTGCGACTTTCTGGAAAATACACATGATAGTTGTGGGGTGTATCAGTGTACCCCACAAATATCCCAACCTCTGCAGTCGGCTTCAGCTTCTTCCTGGCATCCTTCGTCACATGAATGTAAACAGGTGAACCAAAAATCCTCAAATGGGAAATATCAGGCCTCTTACCAGAAAATGCCTCCTCGGGTGTACTCATGCCAAGTATCCTGTGAGGAAGGGGACGTGGTTAACACATATCTTTGCGTGTGCATGCCTACGACCCATAAGTGCATGGGAAGGCACGATCCATGTAATATCGCCCATCACAACACACGATCGTTACGTTGCGCTCCCACAAACCCCATTAACATGGGTTATGAGGTGCTATGAGCTCTCTTAGAATTCCTTCTACACTACAAAAGTCCTTGAACTCACTGGAGATGAATTCACCACCATTGTCGCTCCTAAGAGCCTTCACATGCTTCTCTGATTCTTTCTCAACTAGTGCCTTGAACTCACATAACTTTGAGTATGTCTCGCTCTTCTTCTGCATGAAGAATATCCAACACTTCTGAGAAAAATCGTCAACAAATATCACATAGTACCTGTGCTTTTCTGTCGAGGCTACTGAGAAAGGTCCACACACGTCTGTGTGAATTCTCTCAAGGCTCGTCGTGGCGCGACTATCCTTCTCGTGAAAGGTGGCTTTCACAAATTTTCCCAAGGTACATCCCTTGCACAGATCTGAATGCACAAGAGTACCCATAGGAAGCCCAGTAGAAATCTGCTGCAGTATCTTCAAAACTCCATGGTGAAGGTGGCCCAATCTCTGGTGACATAACTCGCCATCATCCCGGCTCACCACTCCTTCTGCCTTGCCTACCATTGTTGCGCATCCATCTACCTATAATTGATAAAGTTTCTTAACTCAAACCCCTATCCTCCGGGTCTCACCAATTGCTTTACTGCACAGGAAAGCCTTTCCCTCGCTAAAAACAACATCATATCCCTTATCTTTTAACATCGCCACAGAGATCAGATTCTTCTTCAATCCTGGAACATGCATCACTTCCTTCAATACGAAGGGTTTACCAGACTCCCTCTCAAAGGAAATGGTACCGATACCGGTTGCACTGTATCTACCATCATTTCCCATCTCGATGTGCACTCCAAGATATTTCTCATCCATATCAGTAAACAAATCTCGATCTCCTGTCATGTGAAAAGACGCACCACTGTCAAGAAACCACACTGAACCCATCACACTTGAGACCAAGCATGTGATCAGTGAAAAATCCAGCTCAAACTGCGAGGCTAAGGCCTCTCCAGCTGCAGATCCAGCAGCCTGCTTATTTTTCTTCTTCTGTGGACAAATAGTGGCGTAATGTCCGTGTTGGTGACGGTGAAAGCACTTCACCTTGGACATGTCCTGCTTCTTGCCTTTCGCACCGGATTGATAACCATTCTTCTTGCTCTTCCCCTTCCTTGCTTTGGCAGCCAAAGCACAATTTTATTCATCTGAGTTCTTTGATGAAGATCTGTCCCTGGTACTTCGTCTTATCTCCTCTTACACAAGATCCGACCAAAGTCTCTCCCATCCTGGCAATTTCTCCCGACCATTGACAGAGTCCTGATAGGAATGCCAACTCTTTGAAAGCCCAAGGAGAGCCAATCTCACCAAGTCCTCATCATCTACAGCCACCCCCACACTTCCCAGCTCATCCCTGCATTGGATGAACTTTGTGAGGTACTTGGGCATACTGTCGCCTTTCTCCATATTTATGTCACTGATTTTATCCTTGAGCGCCAACTTCCTCTGGTCGCTATTGCTTTGGAATAAATCTGTCAACGCTTTCCACCTCAAGAATGGAGAAGCTTTACCATGAAGGCTGGACACTACGTGATCCTTCACACCTTTCAACAGAATCCTTGGACACTTTGTTGTCTTCTTTTTCCATGTGTCAAGTATGGTAGCATCGCTAGAAGTAGGTTTTGGAATTTCTGCATCTATGAACTCCTTCAACCCATTGTCATCCAACACCACATCCATCCTGTCCTTCCATGCAATATAATTCGAGCTACCCTCAAGGGCATACTCCAATCGCAATCCATTGAAAGACATCTCAACTTCAACACCAAGAAAACACTGCTGCAAATTCGAATTCCACCAGCACAAAACTCAACCGCTTCAATGTTTTACAATTGCTCCAATGATCAATATTTCTCTGATACCATGTAGAAATTTGAATAACTGTTAAATTATTCACCGATATTATCTTGATCACACACTATTTGAGCTTCATGCATAATACATAACCTCTTCTACCATTGATCATTAATTGCGGAAATATAAACAATCGCATGCGCACATTAAAACCATAAACAATCACACATATAAACACAGTATTTATGGGAAAGCTTAAATATGAAAACCCCCAACTATATATGTATTATATGTCATAGAGATCATGTAACAATCATTGTACAAAGCTCCTCACTAGCTCTCGACACAACCTCAAATTGCTCCACACTAATCAAGCTAGATCTAGCGAAAGCACATGCTCCAATCTTTTGCCACTTGATAGCCAGCCTCTATTGCGTTTTCAATGCTATGGGATGGCTTCATTAAATAGATAAACCACCTGGCTTGTACTGCGAAATCCTCATGGGCTTCTCCACCTATCTGTGTGTTGCAAATAGCAACAATATAGTCACAACTGATAGTTAACCTGCTCTTTCACCTATTTCTTGCTGCCCAATTCTCCATTGTCCATGCCGAAGTTAAACTGATGTATTATTTAGTTGATTAGTGAGTTTATAATTAGTGAATTAATTAATAATTAATTCACACCACTCAGCACTAGTGTATTAATAGGACTAACTAAATACAACTAGTTCAACTATGTTTAGATTAGTTAAACTGAACACAACTCCATTAACTCCTCAATCAACTCCACCAAACTCTCTCACATGAGTTCTAACTAAAGTCTCCATGCAATAGCTCCACTTAACCACTAGGAATAGTGTAATTCCTTATGTCAGCTCTTGTGCCACATCTGTGCACTTAACTGAAGTGCTCCAAGAGAATAAGATAATGTTTATAGTCCAAATATTATTAAGAGCTAATAATATTCGACATATCTATTTTTAGACTGGAAATATAAAAATAGATTCCGCCCAGTATGTCTAAAAATAGAATTCCTTCTATTTTTTCCAACTTGACCAACCATCCACAAATAGTTATCCCGCAACTCATAGAGAATATGATCGACATGTCTAAAAATAGTACTCTAAGCGCCAAAAATAAGCTCGTGACCACTGAAAGTGAAGGCGACTCTTTTCTACTAAGCTCATCATCTTGTTGCAATCTCAACATGCAGAAAGATGTTCCTAAACCCGATGCTGAAAATATTGATGCATGGAAAAAGAAAGTGGAAAAAGGCGAGAGAGGATCATGTTGGAGGGAGTACGAGACCATATTGTCTCAAGAATCCATGGGAAAGCCAGTACCATATGAAATGTGAAGGCTTTGATGGATCTATTCGCAAAGGTAAATGACCATGGGAATTAGCGCTCAAAGATAAACTCAGAATATCAAGATGGAAAAGGGCGACACCATTCCAAAATATCTAACAAAGTTTGTCCAACGTCAGGATAGAATTGCGAAGCATTGGAATAACAATTTTCTAATGATGATTTGGTGAGATTGGTCTCAGTAGAGACTTCCCAAGAGTGATGACAGGCCAGCTTTATCAAGTATTGGCACGTGAAAGGAAAAATTTCCATATTGGGAACAAACTCGTGGTCAAATTTGGTGTAGGAGGAGTTCGGGATGGAACATCGTAGAGAGTGGATCTTCATCTAAGAATGAGGATGAAGAGGATTAGTGCTTTTGGTCGCTATGCCGTTAGGAAGGGGAAGGAAGAAATTCTCATCTCAAAAATACAAGTCCAAGAATGAAATAAGCTAGTGTCATGTCCAAAGTGAAGTGTTTTAACTATCACGAGCATGGGTATTTTGGCGTACTAACTCGTCCACACAAAGAAGAAGAAGAAGAAGGCTTCTAGATCTCGTGGTGCCTAGTGAGGTCCTTGCCTTGTCATTTGAGATCAAATTCTCATTGATCCCATGTGCATGGTGTCCAAAGTACATTGGGATTCCGTATTTGTATTTGGATAGTGGTGCTTCCTTTCACATGATCGGGGACTAGAACTTTTCAAAGTGACTTGAGGATAAAGACTCGTCGTATGCATATTGAGATGGTGTGATGAAGGACGCGTATAATGATACCAAGATTGGTACCATTATATTTCATAGAGTCATGTAAAACCATTTTCACCTAAAATATGTAATTCATGTACCAAGTCCTAAGAAAAAATTTGGTCTCGACGGTAACAATGTTGGAGGATGCAAATGCTATGACATTGTTTTTAGTGATGGAAAACCTTCTCACTACAACATAAAACAATGGGTGGCGAGAGGATAGGTATTCGAGTTAAGAATCTCGACATAAGTTGGAGGTAGATGGTTGCACAAAAATGATGGGGAAATATAGATCGTAAGTGGTGAGTTGGGATGAGATGAATTATGGCATAGGAAATTGGGCATCTTCACCATGGAGACTTGAAAGTCATGCAATATATTTCTATCGGTCTTCCTGTAGGTACACTTGCGTATTCAGCACGACATGCAAGATGATACGATGGGGAAAATATGTAAAGGCCATATTTCATGAGAAGGAAAAACCGAGCTTTGGGGATCCTCGAGAGAGTTCACACATATGTGTGTGGTCCTTTCTCGACGTTGCTTTCAACAGAAAAACATAAGTACTATGTAATATTTGTTGATGAATTTTATCAGTAAGTGCTGTTATATCTTCTTCATGCAGATAGAAAAATCAAACATTCTCTAAGTTTCTGCAGTGTGTTTAAGGCACTCGTGGAAAGAGTAATGAGTTTGAGGAAGCAAGTGAAGGATTTGAGGAGCGATAATGGTGGAGAATACATCTCTAAAGAATTCAAGTAAATTCTGCAATGAGTACAGGAATTCGAAGAGAAATCATAGCGCTCATGAAACTCCACAACATAATGGGGTTGGCGAGAGGAAGAACAAAACTCATTGTGGGTGCAACACGAGCGATAGTTGCATGATCGAGGCATGCCAATGCATCCGTAATGGAAATAGCATGAAATATAGTGGTACATGTGAAAAACTCGTTGTCCTCATAGTAGTACTTGTGCATGAGTACGCCCGAATAGGCTTTCTTCACCGGGTAAGAAACCCGATGTTTCACACACTAAGATTTTTGGCTCATCCGTTTATGTGCATGTGACATCAAGGACAGAAGAAGACGTCGGAATTGACCGAAGTTGGGAATTTTGTGGGGTACACCGAAACAATTCCCCATAATTATCATGTGTATTTTCCAAACATTAGAACCATTATTTGTGCGACGGGATATCAAATTCCTGATGAGAGAAAGCCAAGGTGGTTGTCCCTTTGAGAGGGGAGATGGACTTAGCATGCGTAGGAGGAACCGTTGGTTCCCAAAGATGAGTCTCAAGACAGTGGATGAACCACATGAGGAGGTCCATGTGAGTGAGGAAATCACTCATGTAGGAGCCATCACACCACGCATATGGTACAAGGCACACCACAAAATTTGATAGGCTGAGACTTGATGCCGCACAAAATGTGGGAGCCCCCTAATTCATATACGTACAATGACAATCTCACCGATCGATTTACCGGATACATGGCTCTTATGAGAAAATTTATTGTGAATGAACTATCTTTACTTTCATGAAGAAGTGCAACAACCTACTTGGGTTGATAGTAATGGTGGAGAGTATGACTCCATTGTCGTTAGAACAGTTAGCATGGGAGATAAAGTCCCAAGACTCTATCTGAAAATCAAATGGATTTGGATCGAGATGGATCTACAAGGTAAAGCAAGTTGTTGGGATGATGGGAGTGTGGAGAAACACAAGGCGTTATTTGTGTGCTCGAGGACTTTAGCTGCATTTGGGATAGATCGTGATGGAGACTTTTCGCAACTGTTGCAAGTATTCTTCCATAAGATCCATCCTTGCACTCTTAGCATGGGTATGGCCGGTGCATTCTGTACGATGTGATGTGAAAATCGTGTTTCTCAATGGGATCATTGCAGGAAGAGGTGTACATAGATAAGCATGAAGGTTTCAAAATCTTCAACAAGTGAGTCGCATGTGTGTAGTGCTCAAACAGAGCACCGTATGTGTCAAGCAAGCACCCTCGTGAAGTAAGACACCTATTTCACCGCGACTAGGCTCCACCAAAAGTAGAAGCGAGATGCAAAACCTGTACACAGATTGTGGTTGGGAGGTAAGATATTGATCATTTTTATTTATGTTTATGATCTAATTTTGATCGGTGATGAGCGTTGATACACTCATGCAAGTGAGATTCTCAAGGAGAGCTCGAAATGAAGTGACATGGACTCTTCATTATTTTCGATTGGAAAATACATGGCAGGGATGGTGAAACTTTTGTGTCTCCAGGCAAGTGCTGCAGAGACATCAGGTAAGTTTTAACATGGAGAGCACTGCTAAACCCACATGGATACCCCCTTTCTTCGAGTGAAAATTGAGTAGAACAGAGGGATGCCACTTCGGAGAGGGTAATGATGACTACAGTCTATCGATAGTTAGGTGGTTCTGGCTAGATGTATCTAGTGAACATGAGACCATTGCTGCATTTATATGTAGTTAACCAGCTCGAGTCAAGCTATGGTTGAGCCTACCAAGCTCTTTTTGGAAGGGAGGGGAAGCATGTCCCTAAGATACCCCGAGGGGCACATCGCGTTTATGGTCTATGATACAAACGTGACGAATGAGTGAATTTTCATGGCTTCACGGATGCAAATTGGTCGATACCCATCGTACATAAAGAACACATCGTGGGGGATATTTTAGCATTGGATCGACAAAAATTTCTTGTAAAATATTAGTGAAAACAACGATCCATGGCACCTGTCCAGCTTTGGGAGGCGAATCACATGGCAAGCAAGTCAAGTCACATGTGTAGGCATATCTGGATGAGAAAGTATCTTGGTATGGTTTGTTTGGTTCTCGTATGCATCCCGACAATGATGTATTGTGATAATCAAAGTTTCATTAAACTCTCATCAATCCCCGTGTTTCATGATAGGTCCAAGCATATAGACATCCTGGGTACCATCATCTCATAGATTGTGTGTATGAGAAGGATCATGTTGCTTTAGTACATTCCCCACAGTAAGATCGTGACGTATATATTCTCGACGAAGGCGCTCACTAGGGAGAAAATTTTGAATACCATAGAGACAGAACCGTTCAGGTGAAGCGACAACCTTTCTTGTTTTGGGGGAGCGTTGAGATTTAACAAGAAGATTCAACACCCACTCCTAGTGCATTAAGCACTTGGTTGCATTAAGCACCCAGTACTTAGGTGTGGGGCCCACAGCATATTTTTTGGGTGCATGTCTATTTCTGGATTATCCCTTAATAAAGATGGACATTAAATTGTCATATATTCTTAATGTGGAATTGAATGAGTTAACTGAAAGAGATAAATTTAGTTAGCTAGTGGATTTTGAGTTAGAGGTTGTTTCGGCAAGACATGCAGTAGTAATTCTGCTGTAGACAGAAAGTTCAAGTGCTATTGCATGAGTTGGTGCAAGTTGTAAATCAATTTAACCTCCGCTTAAGTGAAAGTTAAACTCATTGTGCTAGTGTAACTAAAGATACACTAGTGAGAGATCTAGGTGAAGTAAATACTAATTAATTCTAGAATCAATGATCTCACATGCAAATCGAGGATTTATCATTATTAGCTGCATGCATGTCGTATCCAGTGTGAGACCCAGATGAGTTCTCATGAAAGGAGGTTGACTATTAATCAGTATGGATTATTGGCTATCACACATGCAGGAAAAACACCCATTGGGAGTTCCCATGATACTGGGCAGTGCCAAGGCAGAAATAATTCCTATATTTTAGATCTTTACCATCGTGGATTGCGCAAGACAGAAGTTGTCCGAGAACCGGGGTCGTAGAATTGGCTATGTGTTGGTCATTTTTGCATAAGACAAAGGTGTGAGACAATTGGGAGTTAAACATCGGAGGGCTCTTGTTAGAAGAGTTTTTTGTATGTAATTTTTTCATGATCGATGCTTAATATACAATATAATATAGTGGGGTTTTTTGAGTCAGAAGCTTTGCGCGTAAAATTATCCGTGTTTCGTGTGTGATTGATCTTTTCTTTCATGTTCATGTGATTAATGATCAGAGCTTAATTCGCAGATATTAGTGAGAAGCAATTCAAACATTTAACTTTAGTACATTGTTAGATCAGTGTAATCCATGATATACATTCTTGTTGTATAATTACTAATTGTAGAGACAATTCTCATTAATACTCTAAACTTCCATCCCTATTGATGTTATTAGGTGTGTTTTTATAATCTATAGGGCTTCATGGATCCCTTCATTTAAAGTAATGATGTTTGACCAATCTCTTCATGTTTTCCAATGGAACTTGGTGTTTAGTGTTAAAGGAGTATGTGCATGCATTGAGTTTAAGATATGCTCATATTTAATGCTCGTGACTATGTTCTTTGATTCTATTTTTCACCGCGACTAAAAACCATCCAAAATTTGGTCTACTTTTTAATTTTTTTAGCCTACTTTGGATCTTGTAGGACCGTTTGTTCCATAGTCACTTTATGGTCAACTCGATAAGTGTCGAAGTTTACTACTGTGACACACATGTTTAGTTTGAAACATGTTCATGAACTCATTCTTTTTTGCGAGCTTGAACAAGCATAGTGTAGCTTCATGAAGATCAATGTCTATGAAATGTTCAACATACGTCGACAATTAGTGTGTGCTTTCAATTGACAAATACACTCATTACCAAGTTATGATTGTACTTCTATTTTCGTGAGTTTTTTTTAATTGTTTGCATCTTTTTTGTTTGCGTCACTTTCGCTAGGTGTCGCTTTCATGTTTTCGTCAACATCTCTTTCACTTTCTTTCAAATTAATTAGTGTTGTTATAATGTTATATTTTTTCTGGCATGTATACATCATCATTCACATATCACAAGTGTCACTCTACACTTTTCTCTTCATATATCAAATGTAATCTTTTGGCATGGGAAGTGTTGGCTTATCATATATAATATGCAATTTTGTTTTATTTTCAGCGTGACCTTGGTGCTAATACGATTCATTATTACCATGCTAGTACATGTATCTTAGTTGTCATTCCCAAAAATTTCAAGAACTTTGGCATAAGTGTCGTCACTGACCATTCATGAAAGTGTACCTTTAGTGCTGCACTTGGGAAAAGTCGTCGCATTGTCCTCACGTCGAGGAAAGTATGTTGTTCACATGTTCGATACATGAATTATAGCAGTAATTTTGGAAATATTTTTGTGTAAATGTAGACTCGTTTTTCGTGTGTTGTGTCATCAACTCGCCTCCGAGTTGCGGTGACTATGTTCAAGTTTTGATACTATTCACTTTGTTCTCAATTCGATCCCACACTTAGCCAAATATGGAAAATTTCCTTCTATACGAGCATATTGACTCTTCCTCGAAACCTCTGCCTCAAACTATTCATTGTGTAATATCAACCCTCAAGCCCTCCCCTGAACTATGCATTACATAGTCATAGTGTTGAGCCTTGAACCTTTGGAGCTCCGTAACTCCACGCGAATCAGCTAGGACACAATTTCGCACTAAGTAGTGTCAAGCCTCAATCTTCTAGCTTGACACCTTGAGATTCACAATCTGTGGCAATCCATGAGTTCTTTATCCCTTCAGAAATATGCATTAGTAAAATTCAAGCCTAAATCCTAAATTTTGAGCCCTTGAACAACTCAACCGAATAATCTCCTAGTGTTTTCTCCTTCGAGATCTCGGCGCATTGGGGAACTTTCGAGCGTCAACCTTGAGCTCCTTAGCCCCTCGAACTGGGTAGATCACCTAGTCTCGCATCTCAAAATTGTGCATTGGGTAAATCTGCAAGGCTCAAGTCTTAAGCTCTTACTCTCTCCTTCAGCCCCCGTCAAATACATACTCCCCTAAGTTTGTCCTTCCGCAATCCGATGCATTGGGAAACCCTCACTCAAGCCCTAACCTTGAGCTATTGAACCCACCTCAATTAGTGTATTCCGTTGACCCTCGGCCATCCCAAACTATGCATTAGTGCATTCTTAATCTCTCAATACCGTACCGTGCCTTCGGAAATGCGCACAATCTCTTGAGTCACCATTACTCAATCGACCACCCAGGTCCCAAACTCCCTAACAAGATGATTTCATGAAAATGTTATATTAGGAGTTTATGGGACCAATGCCTATTTCAAGTGATTTTTAGTTATGCAGGTAGTCTATATTGTCATGTAAAAGATGATGATGGAGTAAAAAGGAGAAGGAGATCACGCTAGAAGACACCCATGGATCTAAAGAGATAAGATGATGATAAGGTGATAGGATGAAGGAAACCTAGAGTACAACATAATATAAAAATTGCGTGACTATATGAAAGGCTCCATACCAATTCACAACCCTTTAGTAGGGTGGATATGATAGCAAAAAGAAAAACATATCTCTCATGAATAGAAAGTATTGGATATATATTTGATTGAAGAGTCAAAGTAAAGAAGAAGGACAACTTGACACTTCCACATCATCATGAATTCCATGCGCATTAGTGTCATGTCATGTCATGTCGTGTCATCATTTGCAACAACACTAATTCAATTATGCAATTCGATCATCGGAGAGCTATAATGTAAAGTGGAAGTCCAAGAGTCATGTATGTAATGTGAAAAGTCATGTATGAGGTCAAAAAGGTCATCAAGAAGTAAAATAGTCATGAGGGTAGTCCAAGAGTCACAAGGGAGGTGATGGATCACCCATTTGTTATATATACACCCTCATTTATCATGTAAATGAATTTTCACCTCTAGTTCCTCCTACCAAGTCATTAGAGAGGAAGATAGTTCTTTTTAGAGGAGCAAGTGGTTGCTCTAACGCCTCCACTACTAGGACTAGTGGTGTTCATTGTATTGATGTATCTTGGAACTTATATTTAATCTCAAGCTCTCTTGAGCCAACACAGACTTTTCATGCATATGTCATAAATATTGTAAGAATATTCTTTAATGTTTGTGATATACGTTGTTTTCATTTGTACTAATAAGATTGAACTATTTTAGTAGATTTGGTACTAATCTTGTTGATGGTTTATCGTGTATGTGTTAAAAATTGTTGCTACTAAGTGAACTATTTCGCTAGTTCTCCAACAATTAATTCATATGTTGTGCTCATGTGTCTTTCCTAGATTAATACTATTACTTTGTGTATTTTAAAGGCTCACTTTTATCTCACCCCTTTGTAGAGGAACCTTGATACATTATGTAGCTAAACAACGCACAAGGAATACTCACTTTTCTATCTGGTGCTCCGTACATTTCTCTTGGGTTGAAATTTTACTGACTAAGGAAAATCTATAAGAATACATGGCATTATGCAGCCCTGATTCCGTAAGGGCTCCCCACGACCAAACAATGTGAAGTCTAATTGGGACTTTTTCACCTGTGAGACCGCCTTGGTTGAAAAAACATTCCAACATCGTCAAAAAATGATGCTAGAAGGAGGGCTAGATGAAAATATGTGCCCGTTGATTTCGTTTTGAATCTCTTTAGCATAAATGGTTTTTCCAAAAATCATAACTCCCAAAAATATTTTCAACCTATCCCCTAGTAAAAATTTCCATCGATGCGGAACAACTTGATGACTTGTCTCAATTTAAGTTTGATAGTGAGGGTGATACATCCATTACCTGAGCATTCATATGTTTTTTTAGTTCTCATCAACACTATGAAATTGAATGTGAAGAGGTGTGATTGTATTCTTTTCTGGGCCTACACTTGAAGGTCAAGTTAACCGATGGTATCATGCCCTACCACCTCGCTTCTACTCATTCTTTCGAACACCTCATCAAGTGAGCTTAATTTAGCATCTAATAGGTAGTGATTTCTCGGGATGCTCTTAAAAGAATCAATCGACTAATATTGGATCCTAATGAATCGGCTTGAGGATTTTTTCTCAATCCATTGCTTCACCTTTTTTATGAATTTCCCGAAGAAGACACATATTGGGATTTATTAATTAAAACAAAAATTTGAGCACTTTCATTTCATATTTCTTTTGCACAAAAGGAATCTCAAACCTCTTGATGTTTTCTTCTTCCCTAAATCTTGGAATCATTAGACACCTAAAATATGGAGGAGGAACCTACTATTAATTTTTTTCATTGTCCTCATCCTTTTCTCGCCTTTCGAGTGTGGGTGTCTCCTTATGATGATGCCAAAATTGGGGAATCTAAAAATAATATCTCCTATTAGTCTCTTCAACCTTCATCCAATTATCATGATCCGGATCCGATGGAGGAAACCTTGGAAATGTTCATAGATCCCATGGTGATAGGATAATTATTCCAGGCCTCCTCAAGATGATATTAGCATTATCAATTTCCTATCCCGAATTTTGTTCCACTAAAAGTATCACTTCTTTAAGGGAGACATCTTTCATCTCTCTATCATATACATGCCATGACTATTTGAATCATGATATGCTTGATCAATTTTTCCCCACCCAACTAGTTCATCACACTCTGATTTTCATTTTTTCTAGTTCAAATTACGATAAGGTATGCAAGGAAGTCACATATACAGAGGTAGACGAGGGCGGAAAGTGTTGAAATGGAAAATAAGAAATTCTCAATTTGTATTTTTCTCTTGGTCAAATTGGAAAATTTTAAATTTCCACATCAGTCAAAAAAAACATGGATGTAGTTAACCTGAGGTGACATTGCTCTTGTAACTCAGCTTAGCTCAGTAGATTCAAGTTGAAGTTATAGTTTATTTAAGAATGTGTGATTTCTAATTTATAGCAATCAAAGTCAGTTATTTCAAGTTTTTTTTCTTTTTTTTCGTTAAACTAGTTCTGAATTGTTGGAGGAACTTCAGAAGGTCGGCTTATGTAGTGGGACTTTAGTCAAACTCATTTGACTAAATCTAGTTAACCGATCAATCAAACAAAAATAGCTAGTTCATGGCAAGAGAATTTGAGTTCTCAAACCGTGGTGGAGATTCCAAGGCAACAGATACATCAACTGTAGACTAGTATTGAGTGTACATGTGTTGCATGCATCTCGTATGTATCAACCTTGGGAATTACGCAATCAACTCCCTGAGTGAATTTCCTATATAATAGGGGCCTAATTTCTCAAGGAATTGTGTAAGGAAATAGGGGCTCAAGAAGAGGTAGAAATTGACTAAGTTTGAGTTAGATCTCATCAATGAGCGTATATAGGTTATTCACTAGTGGAGTTGTTACGAGTTGATAAAAATAAATTGTAATACATCTCTATTCATTGGTATATTAATGCAGACATACATTGCGTTTTTTACAGACTAATTTCTCGGAAAAAAACCCGTGTGCATGTGTTTTATTTCCTCATTGCATGTCCGAGATTATTGTTATAAATTGTGAATTGATTTTCACATAGAAGTAGAGTGATGGTTTGTAGTCTCCTCGATTTTTATTAAAAACTTCCTAAGAAATCGTAAATATACATCATAATTTCTACAAGTGGTATCAAAGCGAAAGATTCACATTAGATGCAAGAATTTTCAAATTTGTTTCTTAGAAGGTTCAAATTTGAAGTTCAGCACAAACCAAATCTCTTCAGCAGTTGAGAAGATGGCCATCATTGCTCGGGGAGAGAGGCTAGAGTATGCCTTGGAATTCAGCTCTAATTTTATCACATGAAGAATCACTATGGAGAGCAATATTGGATGACAATGGATTGCTAGAATACATCAAGACAACATGTTGCAAAACCACCAAATATGATGTCGATAAAACCTTTTCCGAATTGAATAAAGATGTAGCCAAGGCAAGGAGAATAATCTTGGAGGGAGTATGTGAGATCACATTATCTCAAATATCTATGGAAAAGAAAATATGTTCGCAATATGGAAATGCATCGAAATAATTGTTCGAGAATAGTAGTGACTACTGGGTGGAAGCTGACACTTAAGGCTAAAGTTTGAAATATCAATATGTAGAATAATGACACTATTCCATAATATATAATTAGGTTCACATAAGTTCATGATGAACTTGGAGGTTGTGTTAATGTTGCAGTAAGATGAATTGGTAAGCCTCAGACCTTTCAGACCTCTCTAAGAGCCGGCATAGATATCAATATTCGTAAGAACGAGAGGGGGAAAGCTCACCTAATTGGGAATACTTATGAGTCCGATTTTGGTACATGAGGAACATAAGGTAGAATTCAGTAGATGGGGTCCTTCATCCAAGGGCAAGGATGAAGAAAAATTAAGCATTGAGCTAGAAAGGGAAGGAAGGGTAAAGAGAAGAAATCTCAATCCAAACCAAAAATATGCATCAAAGGGGAAAGAAGAAATATTTTTCCAAAACCAAATGCTTCCATTATCATGAATTCAGCACTCATGCCATGGAAGTGTACACAAAAAATGTGAGCAATGAAGATCTCAAGAGGAGTAACAAGTGAAGCTTTGAATTCACGTTCAGAGCTTGAATTTACCCTATATCGCGATGCATGGCCAACACATTGGCTGGGGATGTGTGTGGTACTTGGACCCTTAGGTGCATCATTCCACATGGTAGGGTGTAAATATTTTTTTAGTAGACCTGGAAGAAAAATGCATTTGCATAATGCAGCTATTGAGATGGGGAACGACAAAAAGCATAATGTGATCGTAGGGTTGGTATAGTCTTTAATATGGGAGTTAGGCTCCCTTTTCAGAGCTCGAAGAGTGTCATGTTCATTCTAGGCCTAAATAAAAATCTCATAGGTTAATTAGAGCTTGAAGATCGTGGTTATGATGATGATCTTCAAACAAAGGAAAGGTATTCCATAGGACACATATCCCTGCATATGTGTGAAGCATATTAAGGTTCAATATGCGAAGAACTTGATAAGATAGATGTGGAATATCTGTGTCAAGCGATTAAGCACTATAGTTGAGAAGGGTGCAAAGTCGAAAGCGTCGAAGAACTTTGTACAAAAGAATCAGCAACAGGTTATGCACATGGTGCTATGGAGATTATGTGCAACAAATAACCAAAAAACTCCCCAAAGGAGCACTTCAAGTAGAAAGATGTATGAAAATTATGTACCTTGGTGACAGTACATCATACATTCAATGATCGGATCAATAAAGAACATGTAGTCTCTGAAAAGGATCCAATCTAATTTTGTGGACTCTTTCTCAAAAGCCTCAAGTATCGAAAAAAATATTTTGTTATTTTTATTGATGACTTCTCACATACGTGTTAGGATCTTCTTCATGCGAAGAAGAGAATATGAGTCATTCTCCAAGTTCGTAGAATTCAAAGCATTGGTTGAGAAATAAACTCGAAAAATACAGGTGAAGGTTGTCATGAGCGATAATGGAGGTGAGTACATGTCGAATAGAATTTAAAAATTTATGTGTGAAAGAACGTGAATTCTGATGAGAATTGATAATAATCTTCACAACCCATAACAAAATGGGTGGCTAAGAGAAAGCAACCATAGTGATCGTGGAGAAGCGAGGGTGATGTCAGTATAGCCCCAAGGGCTACCACTGCGTCTTTGTCGGTAGAGGCATGCAACACAGTATTCTTATTTCATGTAACTAGAGTCCCCATCGGATTCTAGGTATGATTACACCAGAGGAGAGATTTTCTGTGGAGAAATTCAGATGTGTCACACTTCGAGATTTTCTTGAGCTTTCAGTTTACTTCCCATGTATCTAGAAGAACCAAGGAAGAAGCTTCGAGATGACAATATAATTGGGGGTATTTATGGGTTATAGCAAAACACCTCACAACGACCACGTGTACTTATCATCCCTTAGAATGATATTTGTGTGAAGGGATGTACACTATGAGTAGCAAAGTGTGCGTGCCTACTTGAGAGTGAGTCAGCATCCCACTTTAAGAAGATATTTTAGATCCAAAGCGAGGAGCCTCGTGAAGTTATGGAGCAACCAAAAATTGAGCTGAGCAGAGTAGTGTGAGACAACCACCTAAGCATAACCATCCATGTAAAAGCGTAGAAAAAGAACCAGGGAAGCTGAGAGACTTGTGCAATATGAAAACGTTAATGTGGATCTCCTTCAAAATGTGTACGTATAGTGAAGGTCACTCGTCATGCATAGGTACTCACAAAATAACAGAAAATAATAGATCAACGCACTTAAAAAATATACTCTTCGTAGGGGGTAACCTCCCTTTGCATTACATAAATGAACAATTCTTGGATGATTCAAATGAAAAACCTCCTTTCTATATATATATGGAGTCTAAGGGGTCACAATTTAATCAAAGCCGATATGAAGAATAATAATGTAAGGGCACAACAATAAAAATAGTGGGCCTCTCAGGGGCACAATAATAACACTATGGGGACTACATGGGTACACCAATAACAATAAGGGGATACTCTAACAATACCAATAAGTGATACACTAGCATTAAAGGGACCTACATTCCCCTCTCCTTCAAAAGTGTTGTCCTCAATGCTGAGCAGTTCTCGGGATGCTTCTCGAGCAAAATTGTCATCCTCCCATACAGGAATCTTCGACGGTAAGTTCTTCCACTTGTTGAGTATACACCGAAATTGATCAATTTCAGATAGTTGTCGAGTTCTTTGTTTCGGTGATTGCCTGCGTTCCAATGATGATTTTTTTCATTCCTTGTCAAGTTCTAGCAATATTGTTTTGAACCAGGGAGCTTGTCACATATAATCCTTTTTTAAGCTATGAAACACTTCGAAAACTTGCACCTGGAATATACAGAAGCTCCAAATTGTATGCCATAGTTCCAATCTTTTGAAAACACCTTGTAAGGACCATATTAATTTGGTGATAATTTATTATCTCTTATATCTTGATTGAGAGGACATTTGTTTGAATGGTTGTAGCTGTAAAAACACCCAGACTTGCCTAAATGCACCGTTATTTCACCTGTGATGTTGATCTCGCTTGTTGTTTCATTTGATCCCTGTGCCAAAGTGAGGTTATCCTTTAGAGTTATAGAACTTGTTATTGATGCTCGATGTGATCTTCCACTGCTTGAACCTTAGAAATTTCTCTAAAGATGGTGTGATGGACGCTTGAGATGATATCCATAAATTTCCATAAACGTGGTCATTTTTGCATATAGTATGGATGGAAATTTGATACCACCATGTCAGCTTTAGGTAACCACTTGAACCATTAGGTATGTTTATTAGATAAAAGGCAATAAAGACATCCTTGCAAACATTTGTTCACTATCTCATTTTTCCCACAGCATTGAGGATAATATGATGAGCTATGAGTTTCTAATTGAGTACAGAGATCGAGCAGAAAATAATTTTGTCCAAAATTTCAAATGAAAATGGGATCTGTTGCTTCACAATAATATTTGGGTTTCCATGTAGCTTTTGAATTGTTTCCATAAATGCAAAGTGGAAAATGTATTGACTTTTATATGTGATGCGATAATGCACAAAAGTGTGCATACTTGGTAAGTCTATCTACTACCACCATGGTGACACTCTTTTCCTTCAGCACTTGGGTAAACCTCAGTGATACAAATCCATTGAAACCTCCTCCCCAAATTTGAATTGGAATGGATAAATGTTGTAACAGACCGAGGGGTCTTAACAATTGTCTCAATCTATATTTATGACAAACCAAACATTCCGCCACAAAGTTTTGAATATCAAATTTAAGGTAATCCCAAAAAATTCCTTCTTAACCCTATGGTATGTTTTTTAAAAATCCCGAGTTCCTCCTAAGGAGAGGTGTGAAATTCCAAAAATAATATTTTTTTTGGAGTTGGGAATTCTTACAAATATATAAGTCGATCTTGGTACCATAATGAATCATTTTTTTCCAGCTAAATGTATCAAAATGTACCTGGATACTTGGCCAGAAATTTCTGAATGAGTGCCCACACTTCTTCAATGGTCATTCTTCCATTCATCCCTTTCTTTCGGTATATCCAATCTTGCGTTGGATACTAGAAATGGAACAAAGAAATGCCCTCCCACACTCCTCATCCTTTCTTGAGAGTGCATTTGCAACAACATTTTTTCTTCCCTTTCTTGTAGATGATTTCAAAGTCATAACCCAACGTCTTTGCTGACCCATTTTTGCTACTCTTCTAAAGATAATATTTGTTTTAAAAAAGTATTTAAGACTATCATGATCCATTTTTACCTTGGAGTGTCTTCCCATTAGTTAAGGTCTCCATTGATTAAGTGCATGTGAGTATTGCGAACATTTCCCTTTTGATAAATAGGTCTTGAAAATGCTTTCCTTTGATTGGATGACTATCAAAAGAAATGGGTATTCCTTCTTGCATTATAAAAAACACTCAATTCCATTTCCCGTAGGCATCGTATTCCACAATAAAGGTTTTTTGAAGTCTCGCAGTAGCTAAGACCTAAAAGGCTTGGCACATTGCCTCTTTAATATTTTTCAAAGGCCTTAGCTTTGCCTCCTAGAGTCCAAGAAAATGCATCTTTCTTCGCAAGTAATGTTGTTAGAGTTGTCTGTTATTCTCCCATAATTATTAACAAACAAATTGTGATAATACCCTATCATCAACCCGAGAAATCCTCACATATGCTTTATGGATGTTAGGATTTCTCCATATCCTTAATGAATTTAATATTTTTAGGGTCTCACATTAACACCTCATGCGATACATTATGACCCACATATTCTACCTCTTGTATTCCCAAAGAAACATTTGGGAGTGTTTTTGCATATAATTGTTTCTCCTTCAATAGTTTGAGCACCCTTTCTTTTCAACATGTTGAACATGATCCTTCCAAGACTTGTCAGTAGATTAGCATATCATCAAAAAATACTAATACAAATTTTCTAAGGAAGGGTTTGAAAAAATGGAATCCATCAATCCTTGAAATGTAGAAGGTGCATTGGTAAGGCCAAAAGGCATGAAAAAAAATTCATAATGACCCTCATGAGTTATAAATGTTGTTTTTAGAATGTCTCTCAATATTCATTCTTATTTGATGACATCCTAAATGAAGATCCAACTTCGTGCAGGGAAATTTCTCCATGTAATTCATCCAATAATTCATCAATGACAAGAATGGGAAATTTATCTTTAATAGTGAGCTTTAAGTTGAGCTCCTTTCTATAATCTAGACACACATGCATCACGATCCATCCTTCTTGTGCACCAATAATACCGGAGTAGAGAAAGAACTTTGACTAGGTTGAATTATACTCACCTCTAACATTTCCAGCAACCATATGCTCAATCTTACTCTTTTGGGCATAAGGATATCTCAGTAGGGCCCTGATGTTTGTGAACACTTCTTGGAATCAAATGAATAGCATGATCATGATCACGGAATACGTGAGGTCTTTTGGGAGTCTCAAAAACCTTGGAATGATTATCCAATACTTTTGGAGATCAAAAAGAAATAGATGATTTCGATGTTTGAACTTTTAGTGAGCATAATTGTGCATCATTACGCCTCATTGTTATTTCTTCGTGAAGATTTTTTATGAAAATTAGATCCGGTTATCTATCCCGAGTTTCCTCTACGATACGCCATAATTCAACTTCTTCTTTCCTTCAAAAAACTTTCAAGAAAAATTTTGAAATTAAAATCTATAGTCCCCAAAGATTGTAACCATTGGGACTCAATAGTACACCTTATCACACCACCCCATTGGAATATAAAGCTATTGGAATATCCTATACATAATCCCCCATGGTTAGCTTGATATTATGGAACTTTCCCGAGAAATTTATAGTTCCTCCATTTGCAACCATCACTTGACACTTTGGTGTTGGATATAGGTAGACAATTCAATTCTTTGGCTATATTACAATGAATAAAATTATGGGTACTACTCGAATCAATCAACATTGTTACCTTTTTTGTCTTGATATATCTTTCTATCTTTGAGAGTTTGGAGGAGTGGTAATTCCTACCATTGCATTACAAGATATGGTTGGATTCATTTCTTGCTTCTTTGGGATTGGTTCTTAGTGTATGTCCTCCTCTTTTTATGTTTCTTGTTCCTTTTCTTTCATCCTCTTCAAAATCTATGTAAAATAATTTCTTGTCGACGTAAGACTTATGATCTTTCTTTTAGTGTATTTGCTATCACAACTATTAAAAATCTATTTTTCTTGTTTTCCCTCCAATTTTTGTGGTGTCAACCTTGTAGGTTGTGGAAGGCTAGGAGCAACAACATTTCCATCTTTATAGTTGTCATTGGTAGACTTACTTGTTTCCATTGTAGAAAATTTTAATAACTGATATATTATTCACCGAGATTCTCCTGATCACACACTATTTTAGCTTCATGCACAATACATAATCTCTTCTACCATTGATCATTACATGCGGAAATAAAATCAATTGCGTGCGCACATTAAAACCATAAACATTCACACATATGAACACAGTATTTCATGGGAAATATTAAAGCTGAAAACCCCAACTATTTGTATATTATATGTCATAGAGATCATGTAACAATCATTGTACAAAGCTCCTCACAAGCTCTCAGCACAACCTCGAATTGCTACACACTAATCAAGCTAGATCTAGCAAAACACATGCTCCAATATCTGCCACCTGATAGCCAGCCTCTATTGCATAATCAATGTTGTAGGACGGCTCATTAAATAACTTGAACCACCTCTCTTGTACTGCGCAATCCTCATGGGCTGCTCCTCCAATCACTGGTTGTTGCAAATATGCAACAGTATAGTCACAACTGATAGTTAACCTGCTCTTTCACCTATCTCTGCACTGGTCTCCACTGAAACTGTCCATGCACTGAAGTTAAATGATGTATTCTTTAGTTGATTAAATTTTTTTTAATTAGTGAATTAATTAATAATTAATTCACACCACTCTTCACTAGTGTATTAATCAGTTAGACTAAATACAACTAGTTCAACTATGTTTAGAGTAGTTAAACTGAACACAACTCCATTAACTCCTCAATCAACTCCACCAAACTCTCTCACATGAGTTCTAATTGAAGTATCCATGCAATAGCTCCACTTAACCCTTAGGAATAGCTTAATTCCTCCTGTCAGCTCCTGTGCCACATCTGTGCACTTAACTGAAGTGCTCCAAGAGAATAAGATAATGTTTATAGTCCAAATATTATTAAGAGCAAATAATATTCAACATATCTATTTTTAGACTGGAAATCTAAAAATAGATTCCCCCCAATATGTCTAAAAATAGAAGTCCATCTATTTTTTCCAACTTGACCAACCATCCACAAATAGCATCATGCAACTCATAGAACATGATCCATATGTCTAAAAATAGACTTTGCGCCAAAAATAGCCTGCAGGCCCACTTAGTGAAGGTGACTTCTTTCCACTAAGCTCATCATATTGTTGCAATGTCAACACTCCCTCTCAACAAGATAAGGATTATCTGCCACCCCTATCTTGCCTCTGTGGTATTCGAATTTTCTCCTGGTGAGCGCCTTCGTCAAGATATCAGCATCCTAATCCTCCGTGGGAATGTATGAAAGTAACATGATCCTCCGCTGCACACAATCTCTGATATGATGATACCGGATGTCAATGTGTTTAGATCTATCATGAAATACTGGATTAATAGAGAGTTTAATGCAACTTTGATTATCACAATAAATCACAGTAGGCTCTAAGTGTGAACTGAACAACCCGACCAGGATCTTCCTCATCCATATAGCCTCGCATGTAGCCAAAATTGCTGCGATATACTCGGCCTCTACTGAACTGAGTGCCAAATATCTCTGCTTCCTGCTGTACCAAGAAACTGCTGTCGACCCGATACTGAAAATCCCTCCATATGTGCTCTTTTTGTCCGTTGGGCTCCCTGCCCAATCTGCATCCGTGAAGCCACACAACTTCACCTCATCCGATTGTCTGTACCATAATCCATATCCAGATGTGCCTCTGAGATATCTCAATACATGCTTGCCTGCCTTCCAGAAGAGCTTGGTTGGCTTAACCATAGCTTGTGAAAGCTGGTTAACAGCATAGCATATGTCAGGTCGTGTATTGACTAGATACATAAGCGACCCCACCAATTGTCGATAAACAGTGGCATCCAATACCTCCGCCGAAGTAGCATCCTCCTTCCTCCATCCACCAGGAAGAGGAGTGTCAATAGGCTTGCAACCATGCATGTTGAACTTCTCCAGTATCTCTTGGGCATACTTGCCTTGAGAAACAAACAATCCATCACTGCGCTGCCAAATTTCCAATCCCAGGAAATAATGAAGGAGGCCCAAGTCCTTCATCTCAAACTCCTTTGCAAGATTAGCCTTGCATGAGTGTATCAACAGTGCATCACTCGTCAAAATCAAATCATCTACATAAAGTATAATGATCAGCAACTTACCCTCCACCATAATCTGGTATAGGTTTGGATCCGCCTCACTCTTGGAGAATCCAAGACCAGTGAAATAACTGTCTATCCGTGTGTACCAAGCACGAGGTGCTTGTTTCAACCCATACAGCTCTCTCTTGAGCCTGCACACATGTGACTCGCTGCTGAAGATCTAGAAACCTTCGGGCTACTCTATGTACACATCCTCCTCAATGAATCCATTGAGTAACATAGTCTTCACATCCATCTGATGAATGTGCCACCCCATCTGTGTTGAGATAGCAAGAATCGTTCATATGGAAGAATACCTTGCGACAGGTGCAAAGATCTCCTCATAATCGATCCCCTCAATCTGTGAAAATCCTCGGGAAAAAAATCTTTCCTTGTACTTATCCACACTCCCGTCAGCTGCCTGCTTCACTTTGTAGATCCATCTTGAACCCACCACTGATTTCCCTTTCGGCCTCGGGACAATCTCCCATGCACTGTTTCTGACAATCGAATCATACTCTTCTACCATGGCATCCACCCATGTGGGATCCTCCACAGCTTCCTCGAAAGAGGATGGCTCTGTCACGATACACTTGCTCATAAGAGCCATGTATCTATTATACCGGTTAGGTGACTGTCTCTGTCTGTGCTGTGATATAGGTGCTCTTACAACCCTCTCTACATCTTGAGCTAGTGGCTCAGCTTCTGTAGTGCGCTTCCGCCCTCTGATGGTTGGCGCTGCATGAGTGGTCTCTTATACTCCATGAACTTCCTCTTATGGCTGATCCACATCCTGAAGCTCATCCTTAGGAACTAATAGCTCCTCACCTGCATGCAAGTGTGGCTCCCTCTCAAGCGAACACTTCATGGCTTTCTCCTCATGAGATTTGATATCCCGTCGCACAACAGTCTTGCGGCTGTCTGGAAAATACACACAATAGTTGTGAGGCATATCAATGTACCCCACAAATATCCCAACCTCTGTGGTTGGCTCCAGCTTCTTCCTGGCATCCTTCGTCACATGAATGTAAACAGGTGAACCAAAAATCCTCAAATGGGAAATATCATGCCTCTTACCAGAAAATGCCTCCTCGGGTGTACTCATGCCAAGTATCCTGTGAAGACAATGGTTTTGCACATATGCTGCAGTGTTGCATGCCTCAGCCCACAAGTGTATGGGAAGATCCTGATCATGCAACATCGCCCGTGCAGCACCCACGATCGTTCTGTTCTTCCGCTCAGCAACCCCATTCTGCTGTGGGTTATGAGGTGCTATGAGCTCTCTTCGAATTCCTTCTGCGCTGCAAAAGTCCTTGAATTCACCAAAGATGAATTCACCACCATTGTCGCTCCTAAGAGCCTTCACTTGCTTCCCTGATTCTTTCTCAACCAGTGCCTTGAACTCACAGAAATTTGAGTATGTCTCTCTCTTCTTCTGCATGAAGAAGATCCAACACTTCCGAGAAAAATCATCAACAAATATCACATAGTACCTGTGCTTTGCTGTCGAAGCTACTGAGAAAGGTCCACACACGTCTGTGTGAATTCTCTCAAGGATCACCGTGGCGCGACTATCCTTCTCGTGAAAGGTGGCTTTCACAAATTTTCCCAAGGTACATCCCTTGCACTGATCTGATTGCGCAAGAGTACCCTTAGGAAGCCCAGTAGAAATCTGCTGCAGTATCTGCAAAGCTCCATGGTGAAGGTGGCCCAATATTCGGTGCCACAACTAGCCATCATCCCCGATCACCACTCCTTCTGCCTTGCCTGCCATTGCTGCGCAGCCATCTACTTACAATTGATAAAGGTTCTTAACTCGAACCCCTATCCTCCAGGTCTCACCAGTTTCCTTACTGCGCAGAAAAACGTTTCCTTCGCTAAAGACAACATCATATCCCTTATCTTCTAACATCGCCACATAGATAAGATTCTTCTTCAATACTGGAACATGCATCACTTCCTTCAATACGAAGGGTTTACTAGAGTCCCTCTCAAAGGAAATGGTACCGATACTGGTCACATTGTATCTACCATCATCGCCCATCTTGATGTGCACTCCAAGATCTTTCTCATCCAGATCAGTAAACAAATCTCGATCTCATGTCATGTGAAAAGATGCACCACTGTCAAGAAACCACATTGAACCCATCACACTTGAGACCAAGCATGCGATCAATGAAAAACCCAGCTCAAACTGCGAGGCTAATCCTCTCCAGCTACAGATCCAGCAGACTGCTTATTTTTCTTCTTTTGTGGACAACTAGTGGCGTAATGTCCATGTTGGTGACAGTGAAAGCACTTCACCTTGGACATGTCATGCTTCTTTCCTTTCGCACTGGATTGAGAAGCTTTATTTCTCTTCCCCTTATTTACTTTGGCAGCCAAAGAGAAATTATCTTCATCAGAGTTCTTTGATGAAGATCTATCCCTGGTACTTCGCCTTATCTCCTCTTGCACAAGATCCGACCAAAGTCGCTCCCATTCTGGAAATTTCTCCCGACCATTGACAGATTCCTGATAGGAATGCCAACTCTTCGGAAGACCAAGGAGAGCCAAGCTCACCAAGTCCTCGTCATCAACAGTAACCCCCACACTTCCCAACTCATCCCTACATTGGATGAACTTCATGAGGTACTTGGGCATACTGTCGCCTTTCTCCATTTTTATGTTTCTGAGTTTATCCTTGAGCGCCAAATTCCTCTGGTCGCTCTTGCTTTGGAATAAATATGTCAAAGCTTTCCACATTAGGAATGGAGAAGCCTTACCATGAAGGCTAGATACTATGTGATCCTTCACACCTTCCAACAGAATCCTTCGACACTTTATTGTCTTCTTTTGCCATGCGTCAAGTACGGTAGCATCGCTAGAAGTAGGCTTTAGAATTTCTGCATCTATGAACTCCTTCAACCCATTGTCATCCAACACCACCTCCATCTTGTCCTTCCATGAAATATAATTCGAGCTGCCCTCAAGGGCATACTCCAATCGCAATCCGTTGAAAGACATCTCAACTTTGACACCAAGAAAACACTGCTGCAAATTTGAATTCCACCAGCACAAAACTCAACCGCTTTAATGTTTTGCAATTGCTCCAATGATCAGCCTCAGCTCGTCTGATGAGCAGAAGATTTGAATGCTTGATATATTATTCACAGAGATTCTCGATCTGCTAATTTTAACTTCATGCACAATACATAATCTCTTCTACCATTGATCATTACATGCGGAAATAAAATCAATTGCATGCGCACATTAAAACCATAAACATTCACACATATGAACACAGTATTTCATGGGAAAGCTTAAAGCTGAGAACCCCAACTATCTGTATATTATATTTCGTAGATATCATGTAACAATCATTGTACAAAGATCCTCACAAGCTTTTAGCACAACCTCGAATTGCTACACACTAATCAAGCTAGATCTAGCAAAACACATGCTCCAATCTCTGCCACCTGATAGCCAGACTCTATTGTGTAATAAATGTTGTAGGATGGCTCATTAAATAACTTGAACGACCTGGCTTGTACTGCACAATCCTCATGGGCTCCTCCAATCACTGGTTGTTGCAAATATGCAACAATATAGTCACAACTAATAGTTAACCTGCTCTTTCACCTATCTCTGCACTGGTCTCCACTGAAACTGTCCATGCACTGAAGTTAACTGATGTATTCTTTAGTTGATTAATGAGTTTATAATTAGTGAATTAATTAATAATTAATTCACACCACTCTTCACTAGTGTATTAATCAATTAGACTAAATACAACTAGCTCAACTATGTTTAGATTAGTTAAATTGAACACAACTCCATTAACTCCTCAATCAACTCCACCAAACTCTGTCACATGAGTTCTAACTGAAGTATCCATGCAATAGCTCCACTAACCCTCAGGAATAGCGTAATTCCTTCTGTCAGCTCCTGTGCCACATCTGTGCACTTAACTGAAGTGCTCCAAGAGAATAAGATAATGTTTATAGTCCAAATATTATTAAGAGCTAATAATATTCGATATATCTATTTTTAGACTGGCAATCTAAAAATAGATTCCGCCCAGTATGTCTAAAAATAGAAGTCCATCTATTTTTTCCGACTTGACCAACCATCCACAAATAGCATCCTGCAACTCATAGAACATGATCCATATGTCTAAAAATAGACTTTGCGCCAAAAATAGCCTGCGGGCCCACTTAGTGAAGGCTACTTCTTTCCACTAAGCTCATCATCTTGTTGCAATCTCAACATCCATAATTTTGCTTTCAAATTTTCTTGCCACCCTAAATTCCTTCTCCAATGACTCAGGTTCCCAAAGGT
>JAXQQM020076377.1:0-13729 GCA_034641835.2 Pinus albicaulis
TCCCATATTCCCTCCGAACACCAACTATTCTATTTGCACGTAGTAGTGATTAAAAAAAATACCCCCCCATGAATTTATTCATGAAGAATGAACGCTGCATCTTATGTTGGCTCTCATAGTCCCTGGTAGAAGACAAGTGAATAATATGGATGTCTACTTACAACCACTAGTAGATGAATTGAAGGAATTATGTGATGGGATAGATGTATATGATGTGTCAAGACCCATCACAGCAGAGAGGAGGTTTACGTTGTATGGCATATTTGTTACACGACACATGATTATCCAGGATTAGGAGTTTGCTCTGGTAAATTACATGTTTAATTTATTGATTTGTTTATATATAATGTAACAATATTATTTCACATGTTAGTTATTTAATTCGTTGTAATATTATTTGTTCTAATCTTCATGATATTCTTTAACATGCCATGCATATTAATGAATGTATACAAATATAATATCGCAGGTCTTGTAACAAAAGGGTATTTTATGAGCGCGTAAATGTTGTGGACCTTCTCTGAAAGCTATATAGTCCAATGACCTATGAAAGATAGTGTATGACTACTCTAGGGTATTCCTCCCAGAAAAACACCCTTTTAGAAGAGAAGCATCCGCTATCAGTGGTAAAGAAGAGAGAACCCAAATGCCTCCAATAATGACACCAGTTGAATGGCTTAGAGCATATGAGAGAGAGAAGGAGAAGGAGTTCATAGAAATGTTCGATTCAAATGGGGAGCATATGTTTGATGATCCAGAATTCTTTGACACTTATGAGAAATTTCTCATTTGGATGAAAAGGAAATATATATTTGATAAGCTCCCATATTGGGAGCATCTTAAGATTACCCACTTATTAGATCACATGCATATATTTAAAAAGGTTTCATCTTCTTTATGGAGGCACATATCATCGAAACAAAGTGACACATTGGCTATTAGGAAAGATCTTATTAATTCAAAAACTAAAAGCATTGGCAAGAAGATTAGAAAGTACAATACTCCATGGTGACATTTCTCCCTCCTAATTAGAAAATGGTATTTCAAAGAAGGTGATGTCCCATGGATTTAAAAAAATGATGATCTTTCTTTGTTAAAGGAAGTTATAATGGGTGTGAGGGTGCCATCTTCATACAGGTCTTCACTATGGCGTTGCTTCACCATAGATGACATTTTTTCGTGGTTGAAATCACACGACCATTTGAATATTCTAATAGTACGTATAATGTTAAGATTACGTTAATGTCAAAAAGCATGATTTTATTATTTTTTATATTAATAAATTTTATCCCATGCGGGGGATCATAGAACATAACTAATTTTCGATATTATTGCATATGTTTATAACTTTGTAGTGTCATTATCGTCTGTGGGTGTGTGGAACATGAATTCCCTCAAGACCTAGGACGTGTTATATCTAAATTATCTGCATTTGTACGTTGGATCACGTCAAAGGAGATTCATCTAGCTAGCATTCCATAATGGCGTCAAGAGATAGATGATATTATTTGTATGTCTGAGAAGGAATTGCCGACGAGCTTCATGGAATTTCAGGTTCATCTTCTAATCCACCTAGTAGATGAGGTTGAATTAGTTGGGGTGGTTTCTTGTCATTGGATGTTCTTCTTAGAGAGGTACATGAAGAAATTGAAAGGTTTTGTTCGACAAAGGGAAAAACCCAAGGGGTCTATGGCAAAGGGGTACATATCATATGAGTCTTTCTATTATTCTAGTGATTATATCAAGTATATCTACAGTAGACTAGGTACAACTATTTTGGACGATGAAAGGGATGAAGACAAAAGAGAAGGGTTGTTGCTCCAAACGAGTGGAAAAAAAGTGCTTGATGAAGAGTAAGCGAATTATTATTTTTCAAATTTACACAAAGTAAAATTGATGTTGAACTTCAATATAATGTATATTTTTATATTGATTCTATATAATGTGGTTTTGATTTGATCGACGAATGGAGAAATTGAAGCAATCAATAAATTCGTTCTGTACAATTCCGAAGTGACACAACTGTGGATTGCATTGTACAAAAGAACAAGGATGAAATGGGATAGTGACAAGAAAGAATTCATACAGTTGAATGGTAGATGTGTTCCTTCTCCCAATCATTTAAAATAAAATATGCCAAAAATATGCGCCAACAATTGGGTTTCTAACCAAGTCAGAAATACGGTGCAATCGATTCTTACCCACATGCTAAAGAGGATGTGGTAAACGTAGGGATTGGGTGAAAAAAATTGGTAATAATCTGTTTAATTTATATGTACATTTGAAACTTAATAATGCACCTTTCAAATGAAATTACATCAATATTTCATATTTTAACTGTTGGGTTATTATAAGTCACATGACACTATGACTCTTTTAACTTTTTTGTAGGTGCATTTATTCCCATCAATGTGGGCATATAGACACAATTTTCACACATAAAATGCTGATGATGGACACATGACACAAGACTATGGAGTGGAAGTTGGGTTTGATCAATGTAGTCGATCTAGCCACCATGATCAAAACCTAGTACGAGGGACATTAGGTTATATTGGAAAGATACAAGAGATCATTGAAGTGGATTTCTCTTCTTTCCAATGTGTTATTTTTAGGTTCAAGTGGTGGGGCACCTTTGATCGGAATAATGTAAAGGTAGATCAGGATAGTAGGATGATATGTATGAACTCTAGAAAGATGTGGGATGAAGCTAAGGAGCCCTATGTTTTCGGAAAACACTACAACCAAGTGTTTTTTTACTCATGTGTGTTGGATAGGGATTGGTGGTTCATATTGAGACATGACCCTAGTTCAAAACATATTTATGACAACAATAGTGTTATCATGCCATGCGAGCTGGAAGATAATGAGGGTGATCATGAGAACTGAGAGTGAGATGGTGCATGTGTTATTTCATCAATATTTATGCTTTTTAAGATGGGTTTTTATAAATAAGAGGACTTAACTACCTTATAACTTATAAAAATCTTCTTTTTGAAAAATTATAATATGTATTTTGAATTAATTTGTAATTTTCATTGTGTTAATGTTAAAATCAATATTTGACTTGAAAATTTGCAAATATGTTGATCTCAAAAACAATGGCCTACTGTATAAAGTTATTTTTTTTTTGGTATGTAATATCATAATAAAATAATGATAATTCTAAATTAAATGAATTTATTTGCATTATTTTCAAAACATTATTATGTTACAAAATTCATATTATTCTAGATTTATTATTTTACAATTATTTACAATTTTACAATTTTACAAATTTAAAATTTTTAATAAAATCATTTCACATTATTACAATTAAATTTTTTCCCGATGTAGGTGAATGAAACGAGCAGGTAGACGATGAGCCCAGCACATGACACATGGCCTTTCCATATGGTCACGCATGAGCTCAAGCTGATGGCATTTTTATCAGCCAACTAGTCTCAACATTAAGTAATAAATATGCTCGAACGTTGATGCTGCTACCACCCTTTGAAAATGCACTGTATCAATCTGTCATTTCCCTACAGCTGCATTTTCTCCTCTGTGGTCTCAGAGCTGAGCTCTCGAACAAACACAGGGACACAGTGCAGCCTTTATTGTTGTCTTATGCTTGCCCTTGGTCACCATTTCTCTCATAGCCTCTACTACAGCTTCAATTCGGCCCCTCGGTCTCAGAATCCTCAGCCTACAACTACCTTTTCTTAGCCTTCTCCGCTCACCTGCATCACCAACACCTCCAACGGCTCCAATATTCCCACGAAACATAGAATGCATTGCCTCTGAGGTAGTGGGTGTGGGCGGGCATCTTGTCCTCCTCTGTCCATATGTTTTGAGTCTTCTTTGCCACCTCACGATGAGCTTTTCACCCACTATCCTGCAACTCGTAGTGGAAGAGGCTGACGTCATGCCTCCCAGTCGTCTCGCTCTGTCTCTCTTGACAACATTTCAACTCTGCACCACACCGCAAGTCGTCCTTCTCTACCTCCGCCTCATTTGGAGAGGCGACCTCTTTTGCCTAGGGAGAATTCTGCTCAATTCCACTATACCTATGCTCTAGACCATCCTCGCCTCACAGCCACCATCACCATCAACTTCAAGGAGGAATCTTCCCACACTATAGGCCATAGCCCCACGAAAAATGAAAGAAAATCCACCATATATTTTTCACCTCTTCGCTCTCGTGTAAGTCTGAAGCCCTTACATTAAAACAGGGCACCCCCTGCTCCAGCAGCAAAGGAAATGGCAACAGTGGAAGCGGTTGCAGTGGAAGTGACAAATCAGACTGGTCACAAGAAGATAGCTGCAAAGGCAATGCAAGCATTGTTCGCACCACAACAACTCTAGAACCAACGGCTCAACAAACAAAGCATGCAGATGAATCCTCTGAAAACTGTAGGTGCCTGGTTATGGAGGAACCACTGCCTCAGAAAAATGACACCTACCTTGGAGAGGTATTTTTTTACAGTTATGTTAATTTTCTTGGTCACACTGTCTTTCCTGAATATTTTCATATACTCAAATATTTTTTGTATGAAGTTGGTTTCCCCTCTGTGGGCATCTGTAGTACGACTGGATTCCCCATCTAGGGCAGTCATTATTTTTCTTTTTTGACATATAATTCCTCTAGAATTGGCTAGCTCAACGATTCCAGAGGCCAATCTCTCCTTGTACATTATGTTACATTAATAGAATTTAGTCTAACTTAGAAAAAAAAAGAATACAATTAATTTTTTCACATTAATACAATTAATATTTTACAATTTCACATACAATTACAATTACAATTTTAGAATTTTACATACAATTACAATTATAATTACAAATTTACAATTACAATCATTTCACATTAACACAATTAAAATTTTACAAATATTTTACATACAATTAGAATTAGAATTAGAATTAGAATTAGAATTGCAATTACAATTTTACAATTTCACGTACAATTACAATTACAATTACATTTAAAATTAAAATTAAAATTAAAACTACAATTACAATTACAATTACAAGTTTAGAATTTTACATACAATTACAATTACAATTTTACAATTTTACGTATATACAATTACAATTAAAATTACAATTGCAAACACAAATACAATTTTACAATTTTATATACAACTAAAATTAAAATTTCAAGTACAATCATGACATAATATTTAATAAATATCATGATCATTTAATATTAAATTAAATAAACATCACGATCATGATAACCATCGTACAAACATCATATTTGACTAAAAAACACATTCAAATTTGCTAACATCATCTAAGCATCGTGATCATAATCATCTAACAAAACACACTTAGCATTGTATAACATCATCGGAATACAAAAATAAAATATACATCTCATGTCAAATAACTGTTATCACATAGACATCTATATCCAAGCTACACATTAAATGAACATATCTAACATGACCTAAAAATATACACATCATGATGATCACCATGTAAATTAAATACAACTGCAACATGAACATTGAACACCAAATACATGCTTTATATATATATATATATATATATATATATATATATATATATATATATATATATATATATATATATATATATATAATGTTGAAAATATACAACTGTAATATAAATGTGAAATATTAGCTCGTGGTACATCATCAATAATAGTACTAGTTGAGGTTTGTTTAGTCAATGGTGCACCCTCGATAGGTTCAAATACATGTCGATCATCACGTGCCTGTTGATCTGGTGGTGCCTCATTATCATCAAGATCAACTGTTGGCTTCTCATCATGATGACTCGACATGGTTTCCGGTCCAAGATGCCCATGATCATGAGAAGTGTTGGATGCTACAGGCTGCTAACTTGATGAAGTCGATGGTCCAGCCTGCTCTCCATCATGACTGTTGGTCGATGCTACAGGATTCTCATCTACAACGCGAGGTGAGTGATGATAACACCCCTGATCGTGATCATCGGAGGAAGTGTCACTGCTCGCGAACTATGACATACTTCGTCTTAACCATGCCTACATCGAAGGGCCCTCCTTAACCATGTAACTATGCTCGTATCTCCTAGGACATGCCACATAAGGGTGAACATGTCATGCGGAATTCCGCTCCACATCTATACCAACCTATTATCGGCTTGTGTCTCTCTCATAGTGGTGGGTTTGACTCCCACCTCCACAAATAGTGCACAGAGTTGGTTGCCCAACTCCTTTCTCAATTTAATGTCAGGTCTACATTTAGTAAAAGACGGTACTGGTGAACCATGAGGACCAGGTCTATTTGCACTGACCTGATCCTCAGAATCTGCCATATCCTGATCATCATCAGGATCTACACCTGGATCATATGTTGGCACTAGCATCTCGTCACTATTAAATTACCTAATGTCTACAAAATATATATATGTACACAACAATAATTAGACAATTTCATTAAACATTTTAATAAAAACATGTTAAAGAATGTGTTAGAATAAATTGAAATCAAAGAGTAATATTACCTTTACCATTTGGCAGCTCATCATCTGTGAAGAAGTTGTTGGCATACCCTCGCCAATCCAAGCTAGCATACGAACAGGGTATGAGAACGAAGGGATGCTCATCAAAACTGGCTAGCAACACCAGTGCATCATCCAATATTCTCACAGAAAAATCATACTTGAGCCTCTTAGGCATCATCTGTCCCCACATCTGCATTCGTACATGCAGCATCGGCCTACAAGGTTGTCAAACAAAAGTAGGCCTCATCTCTGGAAACCTTTAAAAAAAGAAACAAAATAGCTCTGAAGGAAAAGGGAAGTTCACCCTCCCTTGTGCATGAGCACGACATCTATCTAAAGTTGTATAGAATTGCCGCAAAAAATGGTAGACCACCTCACAATTCGTGGCTCTTATACTAAAGAATCAACATAAAATAGAAGCAGGCAACTAATTCATTTCGTGTCGCTAGTGTTGTGTGAAATGGTCGAAACCAGTAGTGAGATGCACCTCACCTCCTCTCTACCAAATGAAGTAATATGTAACTAACCTTTGAAGAACTCAAAATCTGAAGGAGATAGTACATCTGCGCTAATGTATCTCTCGGAGTACACCAACTGACTCCCTGCTGCATAGCCAATTGGAACCTTTAGGAACTAGGGAAAATTCACCCCTCTCCTCGATAGGCCAGTAATGAAATAGATTTCCTCCTCAGTGGGTGTGTACCACTGGTTAGGACCAACTCGGAAATCCTGTAGGTGGGCATTCCACCTACAGATAAGATGTCGCAAAATGACACCATGGCCCTTTAGGAATATAGCCTCCTCATAGAAATTGAGGAGGCCTACCTACCTTAGGCACCCCTAGGTAGCTTCTGTAATAGGGTGAGGGTATGCATCACTTTCCCTCTCTCATGCCTCCCAGAGGTGAACAATGTTACTCTAGTCTGCCTGTTGTTGTTGCTATTCCCTCTCTTATATCCTTTCGTGTCACTGAATGATTAAAATATTGAATACAAGGTTTTTATTAAATGAGACATGTATTTAGGAATATACATATAAATTATTTTGAAAAAAAAAAAATCGGTGCGCCAATAAAAAAAATGCATTGGTAACAATGCGTCTTTCTTTTGTCGCGCATCGGAGGTGGTGTGCCACAAAATTTTCAATGCACCGAAGGCGGTTCACCTACAAATTTTCAGCGCATAGCCCTCCTGGCATTATTACAAGGTTAATGGTGTAGTGGTATAACATACTGCACCATTGACTATGTATCAGTGTCGGGAGGGCAGTGCACTGACCAAACTATATGCCCCAAGGTTTATGGTTTAGGAAGCACACCTCCCTCCCGACACTGGAAAATAGTCAACAGTGTGGCCGTTTACCCGGCAGCACCGTTGACCATGTCAAATTTCTTGAAGGTAGTGCACTGACAAAATTATCCACTCCGGAGTGGATATTTCTATCAATGAACTGCATTATAACAATTCAACATGGCCAACGGTGCGGCTGGGTAACCAATCGCACAACACCTTTTTTAAATTTTAAAAAATCACAGTGTGTCGTTTCGGTAACACCCTAGAACTTGTGCAGATACAATTAGGACCAGTTGTGGTGCGGTCTGTAAATTTATAGGTAGCACAGCGAACCGGTGCGAGCCAAACAGCTCGAGCACATTATGCAGGAATTTTATTTTTCTTAAATAAGGTGAATTTTAAGCTATAGAATATTTTACAAAACTAATCTGCTAAAAGGTTTAATTATGGAAAAACAATGAAAATACCTCTACATTTGCCCATCGAGGTGGCATATTGGCTGTAGAATTTGCAAGACTAAATTTTCCGACCATTTTGCAAAATCGAAAATGGAGATGGTGGGCAATGGACAACATCAGTGCATACAATGGGAACCCTGATGGTAGGGCACCTCACACAAGGTAAAGTTTCACCAATGCTTGAGAGATCTAGAGCACTGAAAACTGAAAAATGTGGATTTTTTGTCATAATTTTTTTTTATTTAAGCCTCTTATGGTGCACAGGTTTTATAGGTGTACTGGTGCAGTTTCTTAAAACCGCACTAGGTTTCAGTTTTTGCGTGGGGTTTTAGGATGCACCGGTGAAGAATATTTTTAAAGAACCACTGTGCTACAGTAATAAGACACACCAAGAGGCTTTGTACCTTGCGCACGATGTCCCTGTGTGCTAATTTTTTGTGTGCACCAGTGCTTTCTCTAGTTGAACACACTGGTGCAGTTGAGGATGATAAACAGTCTGGAAGAAAAACATCCGCAAAAACCTTCACCCACCAATTTCCTCTAGTAACCTTCGCTATAAACGGATGTCTTGGGTATTTTTATAAGGGGTTACTCAAAAACATCAACTAGAGGGTATTTTCCTTCTAGTGAAATAGTGTGTCTATTTTGGTATGCTTTAAAATGTCTATAATACTTAGTGCTTGATATTTTATTACCTTTCAAAACCATTGTTGTAATCATGGTTTCACGTCCTAAATATAAACCCAAGTCATTTTCAATGATTTCATCTTTATCCCCTTCTCTTTGGCTTTAAGTTTGTTTGGCTTCAACTCTTGATGCAGTTGCCAACAATGGAATTCATCATGGCCATCCTTCGAACAATGTTTACATATGAGTTTCTATTTTTCTATTTCGATAAAACTATTTTTCTTTCCTCTTTCATTAAAATTACCCTTTCCTTTATCCTCATACTCAAGGAAACTATCACTTTTCTCATTTTTACTATGTTTCCCTCTTTCTTCTATATGTATGGCTTGAACGAAAACCTCATATAAGTTTGTGGGATTGAACATGAGAATAGTATGTCTAAGATAATTTTTCAAACCAATATACTTTAACAAAGTTTCTTGAGAATACAATTGACACCCAAAATAAGAGCTCTTCTCCTAAATTCATGAGTATAATCTTGCACATTTTTCCCTTTCAATTGCCTAAAAATTTGCGAGCCCATAATGGATTTTTTCATCCAAGATAGAGGATCAAATTTACTTTTGATGAAAGAAATAATATTTAACCAAGGCATTGAGATCTTACCATATATTTTAATCTCCTCTTGAGTCCTTGCTTCCCACCATACAGGTGTTGAAACCCTCATCCTCAAGGAAGGTAACTGAATCTTTATCTCATGCTCTTGAAGGTTTTGAATTATACAATAAACCTCCAATTAACGTATCCAATTATCCATATTGTCTGCATTCACTTCACCGTTATACATCGGTAGCTCAAATTTGACATGATGTTTAAGTAAGGATGATTTACGAGTTCCTTTTGAAGTATGTTAATGAACATATTTTAGGGTTAAGGTAGTGGAAGATGATGAAGAGGAAGGTGTAGATGGTGGTGATGATGATGGTGGAGTGGATGGTGGCTTCTTGCCATATCCATGGCCTCCTCCTCTTGGACAACCCTCTCCTCATAGAGGGCTTGAAATATCTCTCTACGTCCTTAAATTCCTTTCCTCATAGAGGACTTTAACCATCTCAGTTATATCAAATAATGCGTTCCTGAATGCTCTCTCATCTTATGTCATGATAGGTTCTCCTTCATGAGACATGCTCACTTAATTCTCAAATTCAACTTGAGGATGTACTGGTGTTGAAGACTTTGGAAACGTTTCCCTTCTTCCTCTTGACCCAACTGCAGGGCTCTCAACAAACTTCGCTTCTCCTCTTTTGATTATTAACCTTGTAAGCATGACACAAAATTTCAAACAATTAGATCCCTTACTGCATAACAAAACCTATAGAACTAAGTGCTCTAATACCAAAAATGATCTGAATGGAGGATGTCGTTAATTCTTAGCTAATTCCCCTTTAAGATTTTATAAACAAATGTCTTACGTATGCTTAAGGATTCAGGTTTTCGTGCAAATTATCAAGTTGCATGAGTACTTTTTATGTCAATTTTATGAGAAATTTAACATAAAAACAAGCATTGAAAAACAAAAATAAAAGTACAGAACATCATGATACATAACATTAACACAAGTATTTGATGAAGGAGTTCACCACTCCTGGGCTACATCTCCTTGGTCCAGGTTCCATTGCTTTGGCCTCTATAATATGTTCAAAATGTCAAATTGACCTATTTACAATGATCCTTTGCTCCTGTAACCTGCACCAATGAGTCCGAAATGGCTCAAAATGGCCAACTAACCTCTTTCTGATCCTAAATTGGTTGAAAATTGCAAAATTTATGGCTTCTTCAATTTTTGCCACTATTTGAGCCCCTAAACTAGTTAATTGTAGGTAAAATTGAGATTTTTCCTGAATCTGGAGCTCTTCTAATTAGTGCTAAGTGGGCATTAACCCTATTTAAGTGTAGTTAACACGTTAATACCGCACATAAAGAAATATTAATTTAAAACATGGATTAGCGCTTTTAAACATTATCGAGGGTTAATAATCATTGTTTAAGGTCTTTAAATCCATGTTTACGGTTTTCTCCCACCGATGGTCCTGGGTGGTTGTCTTATGGAATGGGGGTGGCCCCCCATTTCGCCCGCCACTAAAAGGGTTTGAAAACAATATATGTTGGGTCCATAAATTGTTAAGACCTATATGGTAGCATAGGCTGTATGCATTAGGCGTGTTGCAGGGGAGGTCGCGGGGTCAAACCCTAGTGCCCTCAGCCGGAATTTGACCAAAAGTTTTTACACCATGATACAACATGGTTGGGGGTAGGCGAGGGGGAGGGGGAGGCACGTGGTGGCCCTTGGTTGCATGACATGTCTTCAATCGGTTGGATAGAATTTAAACCAATAATATCACACCACATCACCCACCATATGAACCAACCAAATCCTTCGAAGTGGAAGCCTACCATTCAACGGAGAAGAAATTGACCAATCCTTGACTAGCCTAGTAAGTTTCCACATTAGCAGTATGGATTGCTGACTACACTCCCTGTCTGCCCCTTTTTTTGCAAATTTGGTTGTTTGTGCAAACAAACACTTCATGGTTTCGTGAGCATATGACAACCATTTTTCATGAAACAAAGTGCAATGAATTTAGAATGATGAGCACTATGCGGTCGTTCAAATTTCGAGCAAATCTGAGGACATTGAATTTTTTAGCATAAAACTAAGCACCTAATCACCAAGGAAGGCATTGATGATACTTAGGCGAAACTTAGTATTAAAAAATATAATGTAGTATATTTCAAAATAATAAATAACTATTTAAATAGTTTCTAATACTAATATCTCAATATCAGAAAAATATCTCAATATCAAAAAGGTAATCGATAAATAAAGTTGAGAGAATCCATAAAAATAAATTGAATATTAATATCAATAGATTATTATAAATACCTTTTAAAAGCACATAAAAATTAATAATTAAGAAAAATATATATTTTTGACAATAAAATATTATGGTTGTATTCCATAATAGGTCCTTCGTATTATTAGAATCTCTTTGAGAACTATATTTCTGAGCTTTTAATTGGAAAATATTGTTTCAATAAGTCAAGAAGATCATTTTATTTCTCTTTATTTGACATGTAAATATCAAATAATATTGGTGGGAAGAGCTTTCCTCCTTTTACCTATACATTAATTCATACCCCAAATTTTTAGTAACATTTACATATCTTTGGAACGTATCTTTGTTCAACTTAATATAAGTTCCAACCCCAAGGTTTAAGTTAATGAATTCTATATAATAACTTAGAAAAGTAGAAAAAAATAAAAATAAGATAAAAACTATCATATTTTCTTAATTTTTTTTTAACATGGGAAATGGCTACCAAATGTTTTATAATTGAATTATAAGACTAAAAAAATACTTAATGAGATATGAGATTGTTTTCTTCTACCAATTTCATTATTTTCTTCCTTAAATGGTGTCAAATAACTTGACAAACATGTTATTAACAATGATGGTGTTGTAATTTCCATATTATTCATATCACCATCATGATAAGTAGGTATGAATGTAAATTTATCTTAACTTTGATTGTGTTGAGCAAGGTGCTATCTTATATCTACAACTTTTATATGTAACCTACTATGAATATTATTAAATATTTTTCAAGAAAAAAAAATATAATTTTGTATAGTCTTATACTATGTAATATTCTACATAATATTCTAAGTTTAACATTTTAAATTTTAACGTAGAAACCATTGAAATAATTTGGAAAAATGAAATGAATGCTAAAAGCAACGATACGCCATCCAAAAAATAAGCACAAGGTGTGCCATGAAAAACCAAATATGGGAAAAACATAACTAGGAAATAGTGAGACATATCCTTGTCTATTTTACTCTTAATTATAAATTGTGGATATAAAGAAAAGGGTACCTAGAGCCTATCTTTCATGGAAATTTCATTGAATATAGCTACTCCATATCTCCTTCCTCCCATAATATGACTTTTATTGCTATTCTCTCTTATGAAAAATACTCATTACAATAATAATGGAACCACTAACTTCATTCACTTTAGTATTAGAGTTAGTAATTTTACATGCCTCAACTACTACATAACGTGAGAAAATTGTACATTGTGGAATAAAATCCAAAGTGAACACTTTGAATTATCATGAAAAATTAAAGAAGAAATAGCATCTACTTGTTACTATAATGGTCTTTACACCCTTAGAAGCTCTCTAAATGTAAAAACATATCTAAACACACAAAACCAGGCTAAAAAGGAAAAGCTATGCTTGAATCATTTAAAGTCCAAAAATAATCTAAAAAGAAATACTTCGCTATCACACTTTAATATCTAAGAAAAAAACTATTTTTAAAATAAACTTTATAAATAAATAACTATAAATTTCTTATTTAAAAATATTAAAATAAATCACCAACTATATTATAATATTTCAAAACATTAAAGAAATATTTCAGTCGCATAGCCAATTAACTTACTTTAGTCACTCTCAACTTGAACGATCTTTTCAAATTACTAACATGATGGAAGAAGAGTTCATTGCAACAACGAAGAAACATATCTTAATAATGTTCAAAGCATGAGAATATATTTCTTGGAAAAATATTTTTGTTAACTAATTATTTGAAAAATGTTTTAAAATGTTTTAGTTTTTTTTTTTTCTTTCCTTAATAGATGTATTTGTTAATAAGTCTAATTTTAAATGTTATAAAATTTAATTATTTATTTGTTAGATATCTAAAAAAATATTTAAAATAACTTAAAAATTAAAATTTATCAAAAAAAAATATTTTCGAAATCAGCTAAAAACATGTATATATAT
>JAXQQM020085087.1:0-26842 GCA_034641835.2 Pinus albicaulis
CTCCCGTAAATTACATTTTTACCCTGATTTACAAAACAGTTGAATCAAGAATCGGTTTAAAAATGAACGGATTCTTGAATTGGTTATGAGGGATGGTATAGATGTTAAGTGAGGGGGGAGCCTCTCTTTCTAAGGGGTTTTTCGGGGGAAAGCGGAATCCAGAAATGGCAGAACATTTCAAAGAAGCTCGAACCAGTCTCATCTCCGGGTTTGTAAAAGAATTGGAATTGCTTCCCACTGAAGTTGACGAGAGAAGCCATAATGGAAATGCTTCCCACTGAATTCATTTCATGGATTCTCGATGTTGCTTTCCTTTTATTGTTTATCAGCCATCGAGGCCCTACGGAATGACTGAACGTGGCCTGTCTGTGTTGCTATGGTAAAAGTCATGATATTCGCTGTCGATTTAGGGGGGACTCTCTTACCTCAAAACCCTGTTAGTGTTTACAGTTGGGCTTAACGACAGTGACACCAACCATCCTCCATGAATATTTTATGTTGTTGGGAGCAGGTGCTCTTTTATGAAATAAACGTAGCATTGTTTTCAATAACTTTGTGAGCTTATAGCTCCTAAAACTCCGTGGCTATATTCATGTTTCATGACTGTTTCCTATTTTCTTTAACTAGTGGGCGCTTGTTTAGGAAACATATTAATGGAAGAGAGTTAATGGAATTGCTTGTTTAGGAAACATCTTAATGGAAGAGAGTTAATGGAATTCTTGCTAGCTGCTCCAATTTACATGATGACGAGAAAAAGAAATGTAACTTGCAAAGAAAGTTAGAAGAGTTTCTTGAAGAACTAGAGTTGTTGAATAGTGTGCTTAGTGAGTCAACACGTTGAAGCAAAAAACTCCAGAAGTCTCCCTTCAAATAGTGCACATACCGGGCTAGCACATTGGATAAAAGACCCATTTATTGCATGGCATCATGCATACAAAGGGTTTTGGACACTTGCTGTATGGATTCAAATATGCCTTTGAATGAGAGTCAACTACCAAGGTAAGTGACTCTGGTTTATTTTATTTACGATATAGTCTTTCTCCTTGAGTTGAAAGTTATAGAAGAAGATTATATATATATATATATATATATATATATATCATGATTGCCAAGATAAGTATTTGGCTAATTTTCATTTGGTTTATTTTATTTATGATATAGTCTTTCTCCTTGAGTTGAAAGGTATAGAAGAAGATTATATATATATATATATATATCATGATTGCCAAGATAAGTATTTGGCTAATTTTCATTTGGTTTATTTTATTTATGATATAGTCTTTCTCCTTGAGTTGAAAGGTATAGAAGAAGATTATATATATCATGATTGCCAAGATAAGTATTTGGCTAATTTTCATTTGGTTTATTTTATTTATGATATAAGTCTTTCTCCTTGAGTTGAAAGGTAAAAAAAAATAAGATTATATATATATCATGATTGCCAAGATAAATATTTGGCTAATTTTTATTAAATAATCTTTTGTTGTGAGCAGAAAGATATAAATAAAAATTATAAATCATATAGTTTTCTGCAAAAAGATTATTAGAGAATAGAAATATTAATGATATTTCTTATATTATAAATTACATATGCCAAGAAAATGGCATTTTCATTAGTTTATTGGAATTCGATAAACAAATTTATTGTTGACTATTTTCATAAGAGTGGATTTATCTTGGGAGTAGAAGATAAGTCCATTAAATTATGAAGTGATAACAAGTCTTTTCTTGAATAGATTTAAGAGAGTTACTTTTGAGTTATTTTCATAATGGAAAAGAAAAGAGAAGTTTCTCACATTAATATTCTATTCATTAACTGTATTGTAAATAGTAAGTTATTTAATAAATCCGTGAATAAGGTACCATGATAGTGGTAGAGGTTAATGAATTAATAAATCCATGGATAGTATTCATAAATCCATGGGTAGTTTTCCATGGGGTTGATGGAGATTGATTGTTTCATAAAACCATGGGTGGATTACCATGGTGTTTGCAAACATTAGTTATTTAATAATTCCATGAATAAATCACCATAGTGTTGGTAAGTTAAGTTATTTAATACATTCATGGTTAAAGGAACTAATCCGTTTATTCCTTAGATAAATAAACTTAGTGATTATTTTATACTATAATCATTATGATGTTAATTTCCTTATGTAGGAAGGTCTTGCATATACATGCAACATAGGTATTAGCCTTTATTGAAAAATAATATACATTTTGTATGTATAAAGATAGCTTGTAGTATTAAAACTACAATGAATATGAATGTTAGTATAATCTTGAAAGTGAGACATGTATTTACATTATCAATTGTGTATTTTTACATATGATTACATGCTTACTAGCATTGAGATTTTCTTTGGGAAGACTCTTGAAGAAGGTTATGTGCTTCGTTGTGTAAGCACTTCTTTAGGGAGAGTCTTTTGAAATTAGTATGCATTCGCATGCATGGAAGAGACAATTGTTATGTTAACTTGCATTCCATGCACTAAAGGTAATAGCTTAAGAGTAGCTATTTTTATTAAATGTATGTAAATCTCGTGCATAAATATCTTAGCTGATGTATCAGTTTATTCTAAAGAAGTTTGGGAGATGTAGCCTTTTTCTTACAGGAATGTGCGCTTATGCGACGTAAGCACTAACTATGGTGATGACCTATAACCAACACATATGAGGCATCATAGCAGGGAATGATGGTGACATGTGCAGATGAGTGTGAATTTGCAAGAAGGTCCAATGTACGATGGACCATTGTAGGTACATCCATGCCACTAAGATGTGAAGATCTAAAGGTATGAAGACGAGAGGGTAAATGGTGTGATAATTATTGTAATGGCTTTAAGCTAGATAATTGCATATTTATTTGTAAGATTATATAGACGATGGTTAAGGGATGGTCTCCCTTATAAGCCATTGAGTGATGGGCTGAACACCCTCACGAGCGTTTAATAATAAAATTAAACGTTTGCTGGTTTTCACCCTACGGGGTTTCCAGGGTATATTGGTGTTCAATGGTGTGATTTGATTATTGTGTCCAGATGATGTGGTTTATTTCTTTCTTGTTATGATGTTCAGAATGGCAATTATGTGATGACTATATGAGTAAAGATATGGATGGATGGTTACATCATTTAGTAATAAGTTAATATACTGTAATGGAGGTTGTTAAGGGTTAAGGAGTTTACTATTCTCATTTGTGAACTGTTAAACATTCTATGTAATGGTGATTAACTTGTATAAAAAATTTTAACTCCTTACATTTAACTCCTTACATTTCCCTGTGAAGTTAATGGTGTATGCTACATCCACCAATCGATTTACCTACAATCCGCCTTCCATCCCAGTGCTACCCGACAATTAAACCAATTCGCTCTGCAATCAATAGGCACGTGGAAAAAGTGAAACAACTCATGCCCAGTGATAATTAAAGGAAGAAGGATATAATACAAAATATAAGGTTAATGGTTATAAAGTTAAAATTTTATAATTATACAGTTAATTTAATATATAATTTAATAAAAATATATATTATAAAAAATAAAAAATAAAAATAAAAATAAAAATTCATAATTAAAAAAAACGATTTTTTAATTACAACGAAGAGAAAGGTATTATAAAATAATATATATATATATATATATATCTATGGGGGTTATATTGTTATAATACTTGCCTTTAATATTATAACAATATAACCCCCATATATATATTAAAGGAAAGTATTATAAAATTATATATATATTAAAGGCAAGTATTATAACAATATAACCCATCTTTGAAGAGAAGAAATGGAGTCAAGTTCAAAAACAAAGGAAGGGAAATTTTCTTACAAAGGTGTTTCAGTGATGGATTACCAATTAAATACATTAAAAGAATTATCCAAGGAAAGGAAATTGCTATTGCTATTAGCACAAGCAATTAGGAAAATTACATCAATATTAATTTGGTGAATCAACTATTAATATTAGAGCCAAACATTGATGAAAGAACAGATATTTGTGGCCAAAAGGAGTATGAAATTAATGATTTGCAAGTGAAAGTAGATCATTATGAGTACAGATCTCAATTTTGTGTTGTAACTATGTATAATAGGAAGATTGACATAATTCTTGGTCAACCTTGGTTTAGAGATTTGGGTGCGTTCATATTAAACATGAAGAAAAAAATGTTGATGTTTTCTTATAAGGGAAAGATGATCGCATTTCACGACATGAAACTGAATTCCCAATCAATAATGTCCTCATCAGAAGACTTTAAAGATATTACGAAATTAATACCCCAAAGGAATCTAAACTCAATATCGAAGGAGAAAAAAGAGCTTGAGGAGGCTATGTCCAATAAAAATGAAGACAATTCTCCTTTAAAAGATCATATTTAGAAACATATTGCACAAGTGAGAAAGTGTAAAGCTAAAAAATCACAAATTAGAACAAGAAAAGGAAAATTTTGAGAAAAATCTCAACAAAAGTCTACTAGAAAAGGAAGAAGAAAATTTGTGTTTGAAAACCCTTAATAAAAGGTTATTGAAACAAATCAAAATTTTAAAAGACGAGGAGGATACTAAGAATATAGTCAACAATTCAGAAAATGAAGAGCTTTTAAGTCTAAGGAATCATAATCAAAACCTACTTACACAAATAAAGAAGCTCAATAATGATATGAAGTCATTACAAGAAATTTTTTAACAATCTATTCAAAAGGAAGCATTACAGTCTTTAGAGGTAACAGTCCAGTTTGAAGAAAAATGAACGAATACCGATCCAATCGAAATGGTAGTTCAAGCGAAGGATAACCCTATTGAAGTGGAGACACATGCATACGGTGCAATTCAAACGATGGACATTCCAAATGATGATTCAGTCACCAACTCAACAACAACAACAACAACAACGTTTGAAAGAAATCATAATAAAACCACTGACATGATAAAGGGAAAGTCCAACCAGAAGTAATATTTATTGACGCCTGAATCACAAGAGAAGAATTTCCAATAAATCTACTTACCAGTATCACTCATAACATGAATTACACATCTATGTTGCCAGTAATACTCAAGTTTTCAGAATCCGGTCCCACAATAATTATTCATCACAAAATTTGATTCCATAGAAGATCAATCTAGGATGGTTTGATCCGTTCTCAGTACGACAATTTTTCCTATCACTTAGAATATCATATTGTCTTGTATCAACGAAAATGAATGTTCAGAGATGAGAAATGTTCTCAAATAAGCTTTGAGGACAAATCTTCTTGAAGGGAGAGGAAATGCTATGAATATAATTCATATAAAAATAATAATCAATATAAATATAAATACAAATTTAATAATAAATAATAAGTACTTAACTAATGGTTAGTTAGTTAGTAATGAAGAGGCATGCCTTAAATACATGACCGTTCATGAAAGGGCATCTTCCTAGGGTATATAAGAAGACCCTCATTCTCATTTGTACTCATCCTACATGAATTTTTTATACAATATACAATTTACAATTACTGTCCTACAATGGATGTCTTTATATATGAATTATTTTAAATATTTTTGCTGCGTATATGACTTTTGGTCATTACAGTGACCCAACTATAATTAGTGCTTCCTTTGGGGCTAAGTTGTGGTGGAGATGGATTAATGGAGGTCCTAAACTATGGAAGATAATTTAGTCGAGAAAGTATGCTCCATTCTTGACACGGGTCAATAAATTAAAATGGAATACTCGAATTGTAGGTTCTATCATTTAGAATTGGGCCCAAGAGAACTGAAATGTTGTTCACAACCACACATTTTGGGAAATTCATAATTGTGATGCAATGTCATTTTGGGAGGATGATCGGCAACAATTCCCTAATTTTTCTATTACATGGAACTTTCAAGGGATTAAACTTTTAACCTCAAAGTTTGTAATGGTTAAAGTAAAACATTATTGGAATTTGGGGATTGAGAATAATTATTGGTGTTCATGGAAGTTTCAGCAAGATTGGCCTCAATCTCCTCATGATTTTCCTTGGGATGATTTTCATAAGGAATTATTGGAAAGGAAAATTCGATTATCCTATAGTCCATATGTTCTTCAATGGGGTACTAGGACACTAGGTATGTTCACAATCAATGAAGTGTACTACTTTCTTATAGGCCATAATTTTTTAGATTAGGGAGATGTTTGGAAGAAAGTATGGTCGCCGAAGTTGTGGCCCAAATTATCAACATTCCTTTAGTTATTTTTCTTGCGTTGTATCCTCACCTAGGACTGCATAAAAATAAAAGGTATCTCAAGTCACTCTTGTTGTCGTGTTTGACTTTTTTCTGAGGAGGATATGTACCATTTATTACATTCATGCCCATTTGCAATGGAGGTGTGGGCTTTTTTGGAAAATATTTTTGGTGCCAATCATCGTTTTCATGGTCCGGTTGTGGATAGGTTGAAGCATTGGAATTTCCTAACTTTTAAAATTCTTATTGTTAATAGAGCTTGGATGTTGAGTACATGATTTATTCTATGGCACCTGTGGAAAGAACGTAATGCCCAGATATTTCAAAATCGAGAGTGTGCGGTGCAAAGTGTGCGAAGACTCATTCTCCAGAACATTCATGATACTATTATGGCTTCTTCCTGGTCACAAGATGATTGGAAGGAAGAAGGTGTTAAAGTTGTTATCTTATGTCGTCTTCATTTGTTGATCCATATGTTCCGTCCTTGTTCCTCACTTTCGACACGTATCGTTTTACTTTTTCATGTCCTCCTCCTGACTTTGTTAAATTGAGTTTCGATGGTGCGTCTAAAGGAAATCTAGGTATTGTGGGTGGGAAATACTTTGCGTATTTTTTCTCGTAGTTGTGGCTCCACAATGAGAAATTTAGTCGAATATTTAGTAGTGGAGAAAGACCTTTCCATTCCTATTATTGTCAATTTCCAGTTACTATAGGTGGATGGTGATTCTCAAGTAGTAATTAATTGTTTGCAAAGACTTTCATCTAGACAACAACCAACAAAAGTGGTCCATAGTTGGAGATTGGTGCATATTGTCTCGTGTATCAAGCATCTCCTTTCACAATTAGAGTACGTTTTAGTTATTCATTCTCGTCGCACCACTAATTCCGTGGCAGATTATTTAGCAAACCTTGGTTGTAAGTCTTGGTCAATCTCAATAGATGAACATTGGCCACCACCTTTGTAGATGATTGAACTTAATATTTTGGACGACTTACTATGCAAAGGTGGGTTCGTCCTCGATGGGGGTGCATAGGTCTTGTGCGGCTTGTGCCTCGGCTCAATATCATTTTTTGCAGAACAATGTTACATGAGCACACGTTGATTATGTTGCACATCCTCCATTATGTTATTATCATCGTCTTGTAGGTGGTTTTTATTGGTATGTGCGCATGGTGAAAGTTGATAGTTGGTGGTGTAACCTTTACTTCGTCTTGACTTTCTATGGAGAAGTGCCTTGGTGTAATTAGTTTGTTTTGGATAGATGGAGTTTCATTAGAAATGCGCATCTTTTTCGAATCGATTGTAGTTTTCCTCAGACTGCAGGCTTGGGGAAAGTGTTGTGACATGTGTTTGTGATCTTTTGTGTTTTTTTTATTATCACTCATATCGTTTATGTGTCATATATACCATTTTTTTTGTGTCTTTCATATTGTATTATGTTGCGAAATTAAGTTGTTTATGTAGTGGTTGAATGACAACCCAGTTAAATCTTCTTATAAATTCTATAATAATTATCTTCCTAAAATTTTTATAATAATTTTGTAATAATTCGCATATTTCATCTTAGCAAAACTTTATAATGTAATTATCTTCAATATTAATACAAATATTTTCAATTTACCAAAAAAATACAAAAAATATTACACAATCCAAAAAAACAAAAAACAAAAAACTCACATGAAACCCCAACCTAACATTGCAACAACCCGAAGATCTCTCATACACTACAACAACCCAATCCTTTATAGAAAAAATAAAAAATAAAACTGGAGGATTATTGGAAAATTGCAAACCTTAATTCGATAAGGCTGGGAAGCCTTAAGTCGAAATAAATAATCACTCCATCTTTTGTTTATAATGAACGATCGATATAAAGCATCACTGTACATCTTTTGTTTATAAGAAAAATCGTTGTTTTTAGCTTAAAAAAAAAAAAAAATTATATAAATAATCACCCCAAGACCACTATTAATGAAATTAAGCTCAACTTTTGTAATACATTTTTTATATTTTACTTAAAACAATGTCTACAATATATATTTTATTTTATTTACTTAAAAAAAAAAGAAAAACAAACACTAGTTTTAAAATAAAAACCAAACCAGTACATAATACATATAACTTAGTACATAGTACATGTAACTTAGTATCATAGTTCTTCAAAACATAGAAGAATTATCATAATTGTTCAAAACATAAAATTCTTCTAGAGAAGAAATTATCAATATCCAGACAAATATCACATGAAAAACATATACAAACAGCCAACATATTGTAGTACAAAAATACATATCCACGTACATATGTCGTTCTTCATAAAACTGAAAATAACGGTGGGCTCAATGCTATTTTACTTCGCCTTTAACGGTGGGCTCAATGCTATTTTACTTCGCCTATTCGAAATGGTCTGTGCACAACCAAAAACTTATAGAGTTGTTTTTTTCTATTCGTTGGAATTTGGTGAAAAAAATTAAGATAAAATTTTGATTTTTGTTATTTAAATTGGTTTTTTTACTGTATATATAGATTCAGTACTCTAACAAACTTCTAGAACACTTAAATGGTACATAATTACCCATCAAATTTCAATTTTCAATAAATTTCTACCAAAATTTAAAAAAATTAAACCAAAAAAACTACCCTAAAAACTTTAAAAAAATCACATTACACACCTACTCACATTACACACATTACAGATCGTCGTGGATGCAAAGTTTATATATAAAGCCTGTAAATTTGTAAATGTTTTAGCTCGCTAGAATTTCTATAATATCGAATGCTGAACATAGCTGTAAATTTATGGATAGTTAACAAGAAACGACGAGATAACCAAAAATCCTTCAGGCAAGGTGAAGTGGCCAGAAAAACAACGTGCGGATGTGGCTGTGTGCGGAAGCCAAATTCTGGGATGAGGAAAAGCCCTTGCCCCAGATAGCCGACGCCCTCAGCAAGTTTCAGGGGATTCCAGTGTGTGTTATCCCATAGGTGCTCAATCCTGTGGTTGATTTGATGAACGAATTCCAGAGACCCCGGAACACTGAAAATTAGATCAGGTTCAGTTGGAAAAAATAAATTGGGAAAAATTTGCATCTGACACGTGGATTAGATACGAGTTTTCCATCAGAATAAGAGTTATGAAACCTGTCGTATTGATTTGCCAGTGTTAAATATTAATAAGTACTTAGCTAAAATTATCTTTAAACCCTTAACATTAGGAAAATCTATCATATCATATCAACTCAGCAGTCAAAAGGCAGCGGAGTCCGCTCCAATTAAAAAAAGAATACATTTTAAAATGTAAAATCTTTGAATCCACTTAAAATATCAATATTAAATTTGTGAGAGAAACGTAGAATCTTTGAGTCTATTTTAATATATATATATATATTTTTTAATTTTAATTATATCTTTTTCAAATTTGAATCCATTTAAATCGTAATTTGTTAGGATTTTTTAATTTATTTAATTTTTTTCTCAAATTTATAATTAGTTACAAAATTATAATAGTATTTATTTAGATTTGGATTATTTAAATTATTAATATTATAAATCAGATAAGAAAACATTATCTTGTATTTTATTTTATTTTTTATTTTTTTGATCTAATCTGTATTAATTTCGGTTGTTGCATTATTTAATTCTTATAAGTTTTAGAATTTTTGGTTGAAATTTACTGTTGTTTGTTTTTTTTTTTAATCGTTTAAATTGGATTATATATATATATATATAACACCGTGAAAAACTCGATACTTAGATTGTGAAAAATCTATAATTCAAATTTGTGATTCCAATAAATTCCTACCAAATTTTGAATATATATATATAACAAATAAACTAGGTCATTTGAATAAAACTACATCCTAATTAGTAACTTATTTTCATATTATTAAATATATGATCGTATAAAAAATTTATACACTAATAACAACATTTATATTTAAAAAAATATAAATATAATTAAAATCAATAAATTTAGTTAAAATAATAAAAAAAAAATTCACTTATAAATTTAAACAACTTATTTCGATAAAACATAAATTTATATATTTTTATACTTTTTTAGATTTATGGTTAAACAAAATTTATTACAATTAATATAGATCCATCTTAATCACACATCTAACATGATTGGAGAGAAATCAATATAATTTTTCATTGTTTATATTGTTTATATTATATTGCATTACAATATAACTTGAGTAGGCTTAATGATTCAAAACATATGTTTTCTCATAAAAAAATTCACAAAATCAAAACCAAAAAATGAAAAATGTAAGATTTAATTGGAGTTAATAATCAAATTGTTTCCATAAAATACTTTATGTTAGCTTAAGGATAGATGCATCCTATTTTATAATGTACCACGTGATATTTATTAAGCAAACAATTTTGCATTTCTTAAATGAACTTTGAATTTGTAGACATTTCAAATTAATTTTGAGCACAACGTGTACAAGGATTTACTCTTTAATTTATAGTATCCTCCTATTTATTTAACAGTTTTAATGTATGTACTAAAAACTGTTAGGAATCATAAAACGCCCTATGTATGGTTTGGCGTTGTTCCGGGTGAAGCTGGTGACATCTGTTGGGATCTCTGTGCAAAATTAATTATTCCAGACGCTGAGGGAGCCACGAGGCTCAACTACTATATGGACGACACAATTCTAGAAGAGGGCCTTGTTGACATTCCATAGTGGCCCCTGGTTGGAGATTTGTCAAATTTGACAATATTTTTTCCTATCATCAGTTGCAGACCCTGCCCATTAGTCTGTGCCCCCGTAACTATAGTAATTGGATTTTATTTATCTATTATTTGGACATGCGAATTAAAGAAGTTTTTTAAATTTTTAATTAAAGTTTTTGAAACCACACAATAATTAATAAAAATATTTTCATGTTTAACCAAAGTTTTTTGAAGCTTTTTTCTTTTGACCAATCCAAAGAATCACAATTTTATTTGGCCTCATATCCAAGCAATATTAGGAAAACAAGGAAAAATAGCTAGGAGAAGGATAAGTATTACAACATTTTCAAATCAAAATGAACTAATGCTATCTTTTCTCAGCATTAATTCTGCAACATTTTATGTTAAGGAAAAATATGTTTTGTATTGCTCGAAAGTGAAAATTATATTTTGTTAAGAAATAGTTACATATAGAACATGTGCCAATCAAACTGTATTTTGTTAAGAAGTAGATGCATGTCCCCATATATGTCAATCAAGCTGTATATGTGTCGCCTCTACTGCTAGTAGAACATAATCGACTACACTAAAGCTATTACTTCTTAGCTTACAGCTTAAGGCTTCTTCTCTTGAAGGCTTCAGGACGACACCAGGGATGAGAAGAGAGAGCAGTTAGTCCCATCCGAATTAACCCTAGCACGCACATGGAGAGAATACATCATTTACGGTATTTCATGCAGCTCTTATGCAATTGTCTTAAGGCCGCTTGTTGTGTGGATATTCTAAATTTAGTTTATTTGCCTGTGCAGATATTCTAAATTTAGTTTATTTTCCCTGAATCGATCTAAGTAACAACATGGTTTTATATTGATTGTGTGGTATTTTAAATTTAGTTTATTAGCCCTGAATCAACCTAAGCAACAACATGGTTTTATTTTGATTGGTTGATTTCTAATGGCATTTGTGCAACTAACTTTTTAATGGCATCTGTGGGACTGAATTTTTAGGAAAAATTCCTAATAATTTACGTTCGTTGTTATAGATAAACTATACGAGATGCAGGTAGTCTTCCAACTTGGACATGTTGAAGGTAGTCTTCCAACTTGGACGTGTTGATGTGTTGAGATACACAAGCAATGACGTTTCAAGATCAGAGAAACTTTCCAGACATGATTAGTATTGGATCAGAGAAACTTGTGAGGCATGATTAGTATTTGAGTGCACATACATAAGCATCTAGCAGAGCTATAGCCGACATAACAATAGATAATAATCGATCATATCTGTACAGACTGAAGCAAGTTTCCATGGAAGTTACTGTACAGACTACAACTACCCCTACGAGTTAGAAATAATGATAAAGGGCCTATAGGACCTACCTTTTTTACTTCATCGTGCTGCCCCAACCAATAGGAGAATTGGCAATTGAAGAATAGGAACAAGTTGTTGAGATTTTGTGTATTTGGGGTAGCATCAGTTGTGCTCTAGCTCCCAAATTTTGTGGAGGGACTAGAGTACACTTGATCTACAAGACCCATAAATGGATTTGAGAAATTTCAAGTTGTGTTCAAGTTATTCAAATAATTAATTATTTTTAATGGATTTCCTAAGTTTAACTTAGGAAAATAAAATAGTTAAAGTGAATTAATTAACACATGTGCTGAAATTGTCTTAAGTCACATGGATCAAGCAGTCTTTTAATCTCAGCCGGTGATGGATGATTTAATCTCAGCTGTTGAAGGGTTCAAGGAAAAAGTATAAGAGAAAGGCTTGAGGGTTAGTTGAAGAGACACAATCTCTGTAGAACTGAGGAATAAATCTGGAATTCTAGGGCGGGTTTGCTAAGAATTTCCAGTGGAATTTCTTGCAGTGAGGGGTAGTATTGGCTAAGGGAATGATCTGATTCCAAGAGCCAAGAGATAGCAAGAGGCAAGAGGAGCAGCTCAAGGACAACGTAGAGAAGCAGAGCAGTAGCTACGCAGGTGCTGCGCAGCCGCTACACAGGACAACGCAAAGGCACTGGGAGGCTTCAGAAATCACGCAGAGGGTCTTTTAGGACCAACGTGAGGCTATGAGACCCTTCCAGGGGTGATACAGTTCCTTCTGGTGCAGCGCAGTGGCATTTGAGGCTAGCAAGGTTGACGCTGAGGCTTCAGGGGCAGCACTGAGGGTTTCTAGGGTCAGATCCAGGCTGAGTCCTGTAAATTCCATTTGAGGGTGTGGGTCAGTCAGATATTTGGCACTAGATCTTCAGGTTAGCTGTAGATTTTATATATTTTTTTCTTTGTCGGGTTTTCCAAGGTTGGAACCCAAATTTGTTGTACTCAGAACTACTTAATAATAAACCCTCATATCTGCTGAACCGGTTTTCCCACTTCGGGTTTTTCTGGGGACTTATGTCCAAAAATCCATGTGTCACTTTGTTGCATGAGTGTATTATTCAGTAAATTATTTGCATGTGTAGGTTGTAATTATGTTTATTTTCAGTATTTTCTGAATCTAATTTATGGAAATAACTTGGATTAATTAAATCAAGAAGGAGAAAATAGACCAATACACTGCAGTAGAATTTTCACATGGTATCAGAGTGATAGCAGATCAAGTTGAATCTCCAGCAATCAGCTGAAGAATTATTTTACCTGTAGGGTGGCAGAAGAAGCAGTAGATCCAGAAAGGGCATCTTGATAGCAAGGGAAAGCAGATCCAGGAGACAGTGCTAAAGCTGCGAAAGGCCTCTAGGCTTACGCAGACCCTTCCTAGGGTAGCGTAAGGACTGTGTCACCCAGTCTAGGTTTACATAGTCCACTTCTGAACCATGTTGGGACTGCGCTGGGCTAGCCAGGAGGACGTTGTCCAGTCACTTCCCTAGTTGCAGAAAAATTTGGCCAAGTTCTGGAAGCAGTGCTTCAGATCTTCAGCAGTGTTGGTGGGGTAGAGATTCTGCAGGTGAAAAATTGTGCCTAACTAAGGCAGGAGGAAGACTGTCATTTAGCAGATCTGAGCCAAATAGATTATAGATTCGATGAGGAGGATCAGAGAATACTGTCTGTTTGAAATTTGGTGGAAGAATTCCAGGAGGGAAGTCAGTTTATTTAGATTTGAGCAAATATGGCTCGATATTGACTGAGGGATCAAGACAGATTGGATGGAATGTCCAACTATGTCATCTGGAAGGCCAAAATCCTCTCAGTTCTAGAGGAGTATGGTCTCAAATATCACGCAGAGCAAAGACTTGTTGTCCCAACTGATGTAGATCCACTCAAGAAGTATGAAGAAAATCAAGCACAGACAAAGCGATTGATCATAGACGGAGTCAAGGACCACGTGATTCTGCATATTGCTGATAAGAATACAACAAATGCTATGTGGAAGGCTTTGGAGGTGATGTACCAAGGAGGCTTTGTGCAAAGAAGAATGCTTCTTGAGAATCAGATGCAGATGTTCCAAATGATGAAGGGCGAAGAGATAGATCCATTTCTCTTCAAACTTCAAGCTATCCGTGACCAGCTAATTGTCATGGGTGCTACTCTAGACGAAGGACTCTTAGTGAGGACATCCCTGAATGTTTTCCTTGAATATTGGGAAACGTTTGTCCAGAGCATTTTGGGAAGGGCAGTGTTACCATCATGGGCAGATATGTGGGCTATTCTCTGCCAAGAGGAGATCAGGAGGATCACTAAGAAACATTCTTTCAGTGGAGGGAGTGAATCAACCAAAGTAAAGAAAGAATAGGAAGAGGATGCAACCCTTGCATCAAGGGAAAAGAAGTAATGGAAGAAGAAGAAGGACCTCTCCAAGGTCGGTGCTTTAACTGTGGTGATCTTGGTCATTTTGCCAGCGGTTGTCCTAAGAAGAAGGAAAAAGGAGCTTCTGATTCCAAGGCTGCAACAACAAATGAAGATGGCTTTGATGATGATGTATCCATGAGTGCTCATGCACCTCAAGAGAAGAGGTGGGTGACATGGATATCTAGAGTATCCATATTTGGTGGCGAGATCCTTGAGTCAGCCCTACTCTTGGATCACATACGAGCTACGGGAGCCTTAAGACGGTAGTGGGATGAGTCGGGAGATGGTTGCAGATGACCACATTAAAGAGAAAGAGGGAGCGAAGATGCTAGATTCAAACAAGATGATGAGCTTAGTGAAAGAGTCGCCTTCACTAAGTGGGCCCGTAGGTTATTTTTGGCTCAAGTCTATTTTTAGACATGGTGATCATATTTCGGGTTGCATGATGCTATTTGTAGATGGTTGATCGTTGGAAAAATAGATGAAATTCTATTTTTATAATATTGGGCGAATTCTATTTATAGATCGTCAATCTAAAAATAGATGCATGTCGATTATTATTAGCTCTTAATAATAATCAGACTCTAAACAACAACTTATTATCTTGGAGCACTTTAGTTCAGTGCACAGATGTGGCAAATCCGTTGACAGAAGGAATTACACTATTCCTAAGGGTTTACTGGAGCTAATGCATGAAGGACTCAGTTAGAACTCAAGTGGTAGAGTTATGACATAGTTGGAAGAAGTAGTTATGGAGTTGTATTTAGTTTAACTCAGTTAGACTCAGTTGAGCTAGTTGTATCTAGTCTAACTGGTTGATACACTAGTGAGAGTGGAGTGAATTAATTAGTTAATTAATTCACAAATAATAAATCATTAATCAACTGAACAATACATCAATTAACTACAGTGCATGGCAGTTTCAGTGGAGACCCAGTGGAGAGATAGGTGAAAGGGCAAGATAGACTATATGTTGTGACTATAGTGATGCATTGATTGCATCACACACACATTGGAGTTTCCAACGAGGATTGCGTAGTCAAGGCAAGATTAATTTGAATACATTCAAAGCTATTCTTCAGCAGGGATTGCGCAGTGGAGGCAGGCTAGCAGGAGGGCAAAGATCGGTGCATGGATTTGCAAGATTGGTCTTGATTAGTGTATGACGATTGTACTGTACTGAGAGCTTGATAAGATTTGTATGAGGATTGTCATATGATTCCATGATACATAATATATAGTTGGGGTTTTCAGCTTCAGGCTTTCCCGGTTAAAAACTGTGTTATGTGCGATTGATTTTTGTTTATGCTTCACATGTGTGTGCAATTAATTTTTCTGCAAATAGATTAACAAGTGGAATGATTCAGTATCTTGCATAAAGTTAAATAGTGTGAGATTAGGTGAATCTAAGACATATGCATGCTTAGTGCATATAATTTCTACATGGTATCGGAGCATTGTTGATTGAAGATTGCAATTGTGAAGTGAGTTTGTGCTGGTGGACAATTCGAATTTGCTACGTATCATTCTTGGTGGAAGCTGAGTATACATTGAAATGGCCTTCAATGGGTTGCGATTGGAGTATGCCTGATGGAGTCGAATTACATAGCTCGGAAGGACATGATGTGGAGGCGGTGCTAGAGGATAATGGAATGAAGGAGCTCATCGATAGCGATGTTCCTAAGCCGGGATCTAGCGATGCTGCATTACTTGATGCATGGCAAAAGAAGACAACAAAGACGAGAAGAATTTTGTTGGAAGGTGTGAAGGACCATATTGTGTCCAGGCTTCATGGGAAAGCCACTCCATTCTTAATGTGGAAGGCTTTGATAGATTTGTTCCAAAGCATAAGTGACCAGAGGAAGTTGGCACTTAAAGACAAGCTCAGAAAAATAAAAATGGAGAAGGGCGACAGTATTCCAAAATACCTCACGAAGTTTGTCCACTACAAGGATGAACTGGGAAGTGTGGGGGTTACTATTGATGATGAATACTTGGTGAGCTTGGCTCTCTGGCTTTCAAGAGTTAGTATAGCTATGAAGACTCGTCAATGGACAGGAGAAACTGGTTTGGATGGGAGCAACTTTGGTCGGATCTTGCAAGAGGAAGATAAGCAAGGGTACAGTGGATGGATCTCCATCGAAAATGAAGATGAGATTTGTACTTTTGGCTGCCAAAGCAAGGAAAGGGAAGGGGAAGAAACATCCTTCAAAATCTGATGCTAAAGGCAAGAAGCAGGATTTGTCCAAAGTGAAGTGTTTTCACTATCACGAGCATGGACATTTCGCCACTAAATATCCATAGAAGAAGAAGAACAAGAAGGTTGCTAGATCTGCAGCTGGAAAGGCCTTAGCCTTGAAATTTGAGCTTGATTTCTCCTTGATCGCTTGCTTGGTTTCAAGCTGTATGGGATCGGTGTGGTATCTTGATAGTGGTTTGTATTTCCATATGATGGGAGACAAAGAGTTGTTTAGTGACTTGGAGGAGAAGGACCTCCAGATGCATATAGAGATGGGCGACAATGGTCGGTACTGTGCGACTGGCATTGGGACCATTACCTTTGAGAGGGAGTTTGGTAATCCATTCTTGTTGAATAATGTTATGCATGTTCCAGGTCTGAAGAAGAACTTGGTCTCAGTCGCAATGCTGGAAGACAAAGGTTATGATGTTGTTTTCAGTGAGGGAAAAGCCTTCCTTCGACATAAAACAACAAGTCAAACCAAGAAGATAGGGGTTCGAATTAAGAATCTCTACAAGCTAGAGGTAGATGGTCGTTACCGCAATGGTATGCGTAAGAATCTCGGTGAGCCGAGATGAGGCGAACATAAACACAGAGAGATTGGGCCATCTTCATCATGGCGCCCTGAATATTTTGCAGCATATTTCTACTGGACTTCCCAAGGGCACACTTGCGCAGATAGATCAGTGCAAGGGATGTATTATGGGTAAGTTTGTGAAGACCACCTTCAATGAGAAGGAGAACCGTGCTTCGGTGATCCTGGAGAGAATTCACACAGACGTGTGTGGACCTTTCTCGGTTGCTTCAATAGAAAAACACAGGTATTATGTTATATTTGTCGATGAATATTCTCGTAGATGTTGGATCTTCTTCATGCAGAAGAAGAGTGAAACATTCTCAAATTTCTGTGAGTTTAAAGCATTGGTGGAGAAGGAGTCGGGGAAGCAAGTGAAGGCTCTACGGAGCAATAATGGTGGTGAATATATCTCGAACAAATTCAAAGACTTCTGTAGCAAATAAGGAATTCGAAGAGAACTCATAGCGCCTCATAACCCACAGCAAAATGGGGTCGCAGAGAGGAAGAACAGAACGATCGTGGGTGCTGCACGAGCGATGCTGCATGACCAAGGCCTACCAATGCACTTGTGGGTGGAAGCATGCAACACTGTGGTTTATGTTCAAAACCATTGTCCTCATAGATTACTTGGCATGAGTACACCCGAAGAAGATTTTACTAGTAAAATATTTTACTAGTAAGAAGCCTAATATTTCTCATTTGAAGATTTTTGGCTCACCTGTTTAAATTCATGTGACAAAGAACGCCAGGAAGAAGCTAGAGCTGACTGCAGAAGTTGGGATATTTGTGGTGTACATAGAAACACCCCATAATTATCGTGTGTATTTTCTAGACAGTTGGATGACAGTTGTGCAATGAGATATAAAATTCAATGAGGTGAAATCCATGAAGGTGTCGCTTGAGAGGGAGCTATAGTTGCATGTGGAGGAGGAACTTCTTGTTCCCAAAGATGAGCCTCTGGAGATGGCTCAGCCATAGGAGGAGATTCATAGAGTGGAGGAGTCCACTCATGCAGAACCAAACATCAGACAAGGAAGAAAGTGAACCACATAAGCTGAGAGACTGAAGCTTGATGCGGCACAAAATGTAGGAGTCCCTACATTACAACGCAGACAGAGACAATCACCTGACCGATTTAATAGATACATGGCTCTTATGAGCAAGTGAATCATGACGGAGCCATCTTCTTTTGAAGAAGCAGTGCAGGAGCCCACATGGGTAGATGCCATGGTGGAGGAGTATGACTCCATTGTCAGAAACAGTGCTTGGGAGATTGTTCCAAGGCCGGTGGGAAAATCAATTGTAGGATCAATATGGATCTACAAGGTAAATCAAGTTGTTGATGGGAGCATCAAGAAGTATAAGGCAAGATTTGTTGCCCGGGGTTTCTCACAGATCGAGGGGGTTGACTATGAAGAAACCTTTGCACCTGTCGCACATTATTCTTCCATACGGACCATCCTTGCTCTCTCATCGCAGATGGGTTGGCACATTCATCAGATGGATGTGAAGACTACGTTCCTTAATGGGATCATTGAGGAAGAGGTGTACATTCAGCAGCCTGAAGGATTTGAGATCTTCAGCAATGAGTCGCATGTGTGCAGGCTCAAAAGAGAATTGTATGGGTTGAAACAAGCACCACGTGCTTGTTACACTTGGATCGACAACTATTTCACTGGACTTGGCTTCACCAAGAGTGAGGTGGATGAAAACCTGTACCAAATTGTGGTGGAGGGTAAGCTTTTAATCATTGTTCTTTATGTTGATGATTTAATACTAACAGGTGATGAGCAGTTGATACACTCATGCAAGGCAGATCTTGCAAAGGAGTTTGAGATGAAGGATTTGGGTCTCCTTCATTATTTCCTTGGATTGGAAATATGGCAGCAGGAAGGTGAACTGTTTGTGTCTCTAGGCAAGTATGCCCGGGAGATACTGGAGAAGTTTCACATGCAAGGCTGCAAGCCTATCCACACTCCTCTTCCAGGAAATTGGAAGAAAGAGGATGCTACATCGGCAAAGGTAGTGGATGCCACTGTTTATTGACAGTTGGTGGGCTCGCTCATGTATTTAGTCAACACAAGACCAGACATATGCTATGCGGTGAAACGGCTTTCACAAGCGATGGTTAAGCCTACCAAGCTTTTTTGGAAGGCAGGTACGCATGTCCTGAGATATCTTAGGGGCACATCTGAGTATGGTTTATGGTACAGACAGAGAGATGAGGTGAAATTGCATGGCTTCACGGATGCATATTGGGCAGGATGCCCAACAGATAGAAAGAGCACATCAGGAGGGATTTTTAGTATCAGATCTACGGTAGTTTCTTGGTACAACAAGAAACAAAGATCCATGGCACTCAGTTCAGCAGAAGCAGAATACATGGCAGCAAGTCAAGCTGCATGTGAGGCTATCTGGATGAGGAAGATCTTGGTTGGTTTGTTCAGTTCGCATTTAGATCCCATAGTGATACATTGTGATAATCAGAGTTGCATTAAACTCTCGGTTAATCCTGTGTTTCATGATAGATCTAAACATATTGATATTTGGTATCATCATATCAGAGATTGTGTGCAGCGGAAGATCATGTTGCTTCAGTACATTCCTACGGAGGATCAGGATGCAGATATTCTGACGAAGGCGCTCACCAGGAGCAAATTCGAATACCATAGAGGCAAGATCGGGGTGAAGGATAATCCCTATCTTGTTGAGAGGGAGTGTTGAGATTCAACAAGATGATGAGCTTAGTGAAAAGAGTCGCCTTCACTAAGTGGGCCCGCAGGCTATTTTTAGCGCAAGTCTATTTTTAGACTATGTCTATTTTTAGACATGATGATCATATTTCAGAAGTTGCAGGATGCTATTTGTGGATGGTTGATCAAGTTGGAAAAATAGATGAAATTCTATTTTTAGAATATTGGGCGAAGTCTATTTATAGATCGCTGATCTAAAAATAGATGCATGTCTATTATTATTAGCTCTTAATAATAATCAGACACTAAACAACAACTTATTCTCTTGGAGCACTTCAGTTCAGTGCACAGATGTGGCACATCAGTGGACTGAGGGAATTACACAATTCCCAAGGGTTTACTGGAGCTAATGCATGGAGGACTCAGTTAGAACTCAAGTGGCAGAGTTATGACACAGTTGGAAGAAGTAGTTATGGATTTGTATTTAGTTTAACTCAGTTAGACTCAGTTGAGCTAGTTGTATCTAGTCTAACTGAATGATACACTAGTGAGAGTGGAGTGAATTAATTAGTTAATTAATTCACAAATAATAACTCATTAATCAACTGAACAATACAACAATTAACTATAGTGCATGGCAGTTCCAGTGGAGACCCAGTGGAGAGATAGGTGAAAGGGCAAGATGGACTATCTGTTGTGACTATAGTGATGCATTGATTGCATCACACACACATTGGAGTTGCCAATGAGGATTGCGCAGTCAAGGCAAGAGTAATTCAAATTCATTCAGAGCTATTCTTCAACAGGGATTGTGCAGTGGAGGCAGGCTAGCAGGAGGCAAAGATCGGTGCATGGATTTGCAAGATTGGTCCTGATTAGTGTATGACGATTGTACTGTACTGAGAGCTTGATAAGCTTTGTATGAGGATTTTCATATGATTCCATGATACATAATATATAGTTGGGGTTTTCAGCTTTAGGCTTTCCCAGTTAAAAATTGTGTTATGTGTGATTATTTTTATTTATGGTTCATGTGTGTGTGCAATTAATTTTTCCGCAAAAGATTAACAAGTGGAATTGATTCAGTATTTTTCATAAAGTTAAATAGTGTGAGATCAAGTGAATCAAGGACATATGCATTCTTAGTGCATATAATTTCTATAGAAGTGCCGAAGGGTGAGCATCGTGATGCATAGGCAACAACAACATGGGAGGCAAGGGATGAGAGGTTGATGGGACTTCAAACACCGCAGAAGTCGGCTCACGTAGTGCAATGTCAACATGACAGTATTCCCTGTGGGGATAGCGTGATTCAACATCCAGGAGCCTTCAAAGTGGTACTTCAAAGTGGTGAGGGAAATCCCCGACTTGTCTCAGAAACAGCCTTGGGCAAGGTCTTTCGCTCAAGTTTACCTCAACAACTAAGTTGCAAAGTACGCTAGTGCAGAAATTTAATAATCCATATATTATTCACCGAGATTCTCCCGATCACACACTATTTTAGCTTCATGCATAATACAGAATCTCTTCTACCATTGATCATCACATGCGGAAATAAAATCAATTGCATGCATACATTAAAACCACAAAAAATCACACATATGAACACAGTATTTAATGGGAAAGCTTAAAGCTGAAAAACCCAACTATTTGTATATTATATGTCATGGAGATCATGTAACAATCATAGTACAAAGCTCCTCACAAGCTCTCAGCACCACCTCCAATTGCTACACACTATCAAGCTAGATCTAGCAAAACACATGCTCCAATCTTTTGCCACTTGATAGCCAGCCTCTATTGCGTTATCAATGCTATGGGATGGCTTCATTAAATAGATAAAACACCTGGCTTGTACTGCGCAATCCTCATGGGCTTCTCCACCTATCTGTGTGTTGCAAATAGCAACTGTATAGTCACAACTGATAGTTAACCTGCTCTTTCACCTATTTCTGCACTGGTCTCCATTGAAACTGTCCATGCACTGAAGTTAACTAATGCATTCTTTAGTTGATTAATGAGTTTATAATTAGTGAATTAATTAATAATTAATTCACACCACTCTCACTAATTGTATCAATTAGTTAAACTGAATACAAATAGCTCAACTATGTTTAGATTAGTTAAACCGAATACAACTCCACTAACTTCCTCAATCAACTCCACCAAACTCTGTCACATGAGTTCTAACTGAAGTATCCATGCAATAGCTCCACTTAACCCTCAGAAATAGCGTAATTCCTTCTGTTAGCTCCTGTGCCACATCTGTGCACTTAACTGAAGTGCTCCAAGAGAATAAGATAATGTTTATAGTCCAAATATTATTAAGAGCTAATAATATTCGACATATCTATTTTTAGACTGGCAATCTAAAAATAGATTTTTCCCAATATGTCTAAAAATAGAATTCCATCTATTTTTTCCGACTTGACCAACCATCCACAAATAGCATCCTGCAACTCATAGAACATGATCCATATGTCTAAAAATAGACATAGTCTAAAAATAGACTTTGCGCCAAAAATAGCCTGCGGGCCCACTTAGTGAAGGCGACTCCTTTCCACTAAGCTCATCATCTTGTTGTAATCTCAACACTCCCTCTCAACAAGATATGGATTATCTACAACCCCTATCATGTCCCTGTGGTATTCGAATTTTCTCCTGGTGAGCGCCTTCGTCAAGATATCAGCATCCTGATCCTCCGTAGGAATGTATGAAAGTAACATGATCTTCCGCTGCACACAATCTCTGATATGATGATACCGATCCGTGAAGCCATGCCACCTCAACTCATCCTCCTGTCTGTACCATGATCCATATCCCGATGTGCCTCTGAGATATCTCAATACATGCTTCCCCGCCTTCCAAAAGAGCTTGGTAGGCTTAACCATAGCTTGTGAAAGTTGGTTAACAACATAGCATATGTCGGGTCATGTATTGACCAGATACATAAGCGACCCCACCAACTGTCGATAAACAGTGGCATCCACTACCTCCACCGAAGTAGCATCCTCCTTCCTCCATCCACCAGGAAGAGGAGTATCAACAGGCTTGCAGCCATGCATGTTGAACTTCTCCAGTATCTCCCGGGCATACTTACCCCGAGAAACAAATAGTCCACCACTGCGCTGCCAAATTTCCAATCCCAGGAAATAATGAAGGAGGCCCAAGTCCTTCATCTCAAACTCCTTTGCAAGATCAGCCTTGCATGAGTGTATCAACAGTTCATCACCTGTCAAAATCAAATCACCTACATAAAGTACAATGATCAGCAACTTACCCTCCACCACAATCTGGTATAGGTTAGGATCCGCCTCACTCTTGGAGAATCCAAGTCCGGTGAAATAACTGTCTATCCGTGTGTACCAAGCACGAGGTGCTTGTTTCAACCCATACAATGCTCTCTTGAGCCCGCACACATGTTGACCGTCAGTCAAGATCTCAAACCTTCGGCCGCTTCTATGTACACCTCCTCAATGACTCCGTTGAGGAACGTAGTCTTCACATCCATCTGATGAATGTGCCACCCCATCTGCGCTGAGAGAGCAAGAATCATCTGTATGGAAGAATACCTTGCAACAGGTGCAAAGGTCTCCTCATAATCGATCCCCTCAATCTGTGAAAAGCCTCGGGCAACAAATCTTGCCTTGTACTTCTCCACACTCCCGTCAGCTGCCTGCTTCACTTTGTAGATCCATCTCGAACCCACCACCGATTTCCCTTCCGGCCTCGGGACAATCTCCCATGCACTGTTTCTGACAATCGAATCATACTCTTCCACCATGGCATCTACCCATGCAGGGTCCTCCACAGCTTCCTCGAAAGAGGATGGCTCCATCACGATACACTTGCTCATAAGAGCCATGTATCCAGTATACCGGTCAGGTGACTGTCTCTGTCTGCGCTGTGATGTAGGTGCTCCTACAATCTTCTCTGCATCCTGAATCAGTCGCTCAGCTTCTGTAGTGTGCTTCCGCCCTCTAATGGTTGGCGCTGCATGAGTGGTCTCTTCCACTCCATGAAACTCCTCTTGTGGCTGATCCACATCCTGAGGCTCATCCTTAGAAACCAATAGCTCCTCATCTGCATGCAAGTGTGGCTCCCTCTCAAGTGAACACTTCATGGCTTTCTCCTCATGAAATTTGATATCCCGTCGCAATGTTCTACTTGCGATCACCGGAAAATATTATTGATAGTTTTGGGGTGTATCAAGCAGTACCCCAAAAATATCCCAATCTTCGCAGTCTCTCAGCTCTAGCTTCTTCCTAGCATCCTTCGTCACACATGAATGTAAATGTGTGAACCAAAATCCCCAAATGGAAACATCAAAGCCTACCGTAAAAACGCCTCCTCGGGTGTACTCATGCCAAGTATCCTGTGAGGACAACGGTTCTACACATATACTGCAGTATTGCATGCCTCCGCCCACAAGTGAATGGGTAGGCCCCGATCATGCAACATCGCCCGTGCAACACCCACGATCGTTCTGTTATTCCGCTCAGCAACCCCATTCTGCTGTGGGTTATGAGGTGCTATGAGCTCTCTTCGAATTCCTTCTGCGCTGCAAAAGTCCTTGAATTCGCCAGAGATGAATTCACCACCATTGTCGCTCCTAAGAGCCTTCACCTGCTTCCCCGATTCTTTCTCAACCAATGCCTTGAACTCATAGAACTTTGAGTATGTCTCGCTCTTCTTCTGCATGAAGAAGATCCAGCACTTACGAGAAAAATCATCAACAAATATCACATAATACCTGTGCTTTGCTGTCGAAGCTACTGAGAAAGGTCCACACACGTCTGTGTGAATTCTCTTAAGGATCGTCGTGGCGCGACTATCCTTCTCGTGAAAGGTGGCTTTCACAAATTTTCCCAAGGTACATCCCTTGCACTAATCTGACTACGCAAGAGTACCCTTAGGAAGCCCAGTAGAAATCTGCTGCAGTATCTTCAAAGCTCCATGGTGAAGGTGGCCCAATCTCCAATGCCACAACTCGCCATCATCCCGGCTCACCACTCCTTCTGCCTTGCCTGCCATTGCTGCGCAGCCATCTACCTGCAATTGATAAAGGTTCTTAACTCGAACCCCTATCCTCCGGGTCTCACTAGTTGCCTTACTGCGTAGGAAATCCTTTCCCTCGCTAAAGACAACATCATATCCCTTGTCTTCTAACATCGCCACAGAGATAAGATTCTTCTTCAATCCTGGAACATGCATCACTTCCTTCAATACGAAGGGTTTACCAGACTCCCTCTCAAAGGAAATGGTACCGATACCGATCGCACTATATCTACCATCATCGCCCATCTCGATGTGCACTCCAAGATCTTTCTCATCCAGATCAGTAAACAAATCTCGATCTCCTGTCATGTGAAAAGACGCACCACTGTCCAGAAACCACACTGAACCCATCACACTTGAGACCAAGCATGCGATCAAGGAAAAATCCAGCCAAAACCTGTGAGGTTGTTGTCTCTCCAAATTTCATAGTCCCAAAATTTTCTTATTTTTCTTTTCTTCGTGGACAATTAGTGGCGTAATGTCCGTGTTGGTGACAGTTGAAAGCACTTCACCTTGACAAGTCCCCGCTTCTGCCTTTCGCACTGCATTGGAGAAGCTTTTGATCTTCCCTTCTTTGATTCGCATCCAAAGCACAATTCTCTTCATCGTGAGTTCTTTGATGAAGATCCGGCTCTGTACTCCGCCTTATCTCCTCTGAACAAGATCCGACCAAAGTTGCTCCCATCCTGGCAATTTCTCCTGACCATTGACAGAGTCCTGATAGGAATTCCAACTCTTCAGAAGCCCAAGGAGAGCCAAGCTCACCAAGTCCTCATCATCAACAATAACCCCCACACTTCCCAGCTCATCCCTGCATTGGATGAACTTCGTGAGGTACTTGGGCATACTGTCGCCTTTCTCCATCTTTATGTTCCCGAGTTTGTCCTTGAGCGCCAACTTCCTCTGGTCGCTCTTGCTTTGAAATAAATCTGTCAAAGCTTTCCACATCAAGAATGGAGAAGCCTTACCATGAAGGCTGGACACTATGTGATCCTTCACACCTTCCAACATAATCCTTCGACACTTTGCTGTCTTCTTTTGCCATGCGTCAAGTACGACAACATCACTAGAAGTAGGTTTTGGAATTTCTGCATCTATGAACTCCTTCAACCCATTGTCATCCAGCACCGCCTCCATCCTGTCCTTCCATGCAATATAATTTGAGCTTCCCTCAAGGGCATACTCCAATCGCAATCCGTTGAAAGACATCTCAACTTCGACACCAAGAAAACACTGCTGCAAATTCGAATTCCACCAGCACAAAACTCAACCGCTTCAATGTTTTGCAATTGCTCCAATGATCAATATAGCTCTAATAACATGTAGAAATTTGAATAACTGATATATTATTCACCTAGATTCTCCTGATCACACACTATTTTAGCTTCATGCATAATACAGAATCTCTTCTACCATTGATCATCACATGTGGAAATAAAATCAATTGCATGCATACATTAAAACCATAAACAATCACACATATGAACACAGTATTTAATGGGAAAGCTTAAAGCTGAAAACCCCAACTATCTGTATATTATATGTCATGGAGATCATGTAGCAATCATAGTACAAAGCTCCTCACAAG